>JARYGA010028133.1:0-281687 GCA_030545235.1 Helianthus tuberosus | reverse complement strand
ATGTGCAATTGTGTCATTGAGATTAAACACAAAAGGCTAGTGTTTAATTCACTCAATGTTGCTCTGATACCAACCTGTCACACCCCGAATTTCCACGTGTCACCGGTGGGGCCCGGTAGGGGAGTATCGTGACGTGGTTGGCAACATAATAGTCAAACAACACAATATTTAAATGCACAGCGGAAGCAAAGTATAGATTTAATTCAACCAACGATGTTGTAATATTAAGTATCACAAACAGTCGAATATAAATCCACAGGTAGATCAAATTTAAAAGGAAACAAATGTTCTAACAGTTTATGACATCCAAGCTGGCGAGACTTAATGTGGATGCTAGGAGACAAGCCAGCCTATTTCGCGTAGTACCTGCACTTAACCTTTTTAAGAAAATACGTCAGTTTACACTGGTAAATACAATCAACCGACTCATTTTGAAAGAGTTTATGAAAATGCATTTAAGGCACAAGGCACAAATAATATTTTATAACTTGGGATAATTATTTAAATATATAATACTTGTATGGATTTACATGTTCCTTATGCGTTCAGTAGCCCGGGTCGAGCCGGGTTAAAGATCAATTAACACACCACTTTATTATGAGACACTAACAGGTGTACGCCTACACTGAGTGCTGAGGTCGTGGCCATTTCGAAAATGATGCCAGGGATATCCGGGACACGGTCATTAACCCCCCAAAGGCTTTAAGTAAACAAAACAATGTTAAACGAGACGTCTCAATACTTTCATTATCATTCATTCAATCAAAGATTCAACGTCCCGACCAAGCGGTATTTTATATACCGTACCCCAAGCCCGTATAGGGAAAATAAGTTAAAAGTATTTACCTGAGTAAGTATAGTTCAAAATCAGCGAGTGCAAGTATCTTTTACTGGTTCTCCTAATCTGGAACGAAGGTTTATAATAACCTATTAGAATCCTAACGGGTCTTTAGTTAAGCTTACGCTTAGACCGGTTAGTTTTAAAGATACGGTTCGTACGCACGATTAAGCGAAGACCGGATAGAATGTGATTTAGACCCGAAAAGTTTGAAGACTTGCTTAATATGGGTATATGATACACATTCTGGATTTTGAGGTAAAACCGATAAGGTTGACCCGGTTTCGGCTAATTTATGTAAACTAGTTACATAACCGAACCGAACGCGCATGAAGCGTAACGGGTATCCGTAAGAGTCCTAAACAGGTTTCCTAAGTTAACACGCCTTAAATAAGTTGTGACATCAGTAGGATATCACCCATGATGCCCCAAACGAGTTTAATCTCTTAATAAGCCCCGTAGGGGTATTTTGGTCATTTTTAAAGATTATAAAAGGATTTAATTTGGTTTCTGTGAACCGGGTCTGGTTACATCAGTAAAATGGCTTATTTAAACAGGCTATAACATTTGGTTATAAGTCTTATATGTCAAAATAGTTTTAAACCCAAACTATGCGTTAATACGCGTATAAAGCCGTTTTAAGCGACGTACGGTTTAAATACGATCTGAGTTTCTTGATCAGTAAAACAGGTTCAAAACACTCTATTTAATATTTAAAATCATTAGCAATTGGATTGGCGTTAAAAGGATTTGTAAAACTCATTTTATGGCCGAAAAGGGTATATTCGGTATTACCGAATTAAGGCGCTAATCCAAGCTTATGATCAGTTTAAAAATAATTAAAATCTTCAAAAATCCAAAATATTATATTACATCAGTGGGTAAAAGGTTTGGTGTCAAAAATTGGGTTTAGATAGGTTTATGCTAATGACGCCGTTTAATTATAAAAGCGTTCTTAATTACGTCATTAAGCATAACTCCTAAATTTCAATGTTGACGATTCTAACCTTCACCCACTTTGTCAAGTCCTCGGGTAACTTTGTGATCACCCGAAAAGCCCTAAATTTCAATGTTGACGATTCTAACCTTCACACACGGATTCTATCATAACTTTCTCATACGGTAACGAATCTTGGTGAAATTTTTATGGTACATTCTAGTGAGCATAATAATCATTACAAAGCTTCGAGTTTGTCAAAAGGTCACTCAGAGGTATATCTTTAACATGTTGACACAATTAACCCTGTAGTTTGTAATCTCTCACTTTCTTTCACAATTCGCTTCGTATGATCCATGATCTATTCGTTTTAGGTTATAAACATTATGTAGGGTTATTGCAAAGTATAATTATTCATTGTTGACACTTTGAACCCTTCATTTACACAGTTTCACTGTTTGTCAACTTTGGTCCTTCAAGAACATTCTTTCACACGTTCAAACCTATGACACGTGTCAACACCTTATAGGACGTAAATTTTCGAGGTGTTACATCCTCACCCCCTTAAAATAAATCTCGACCCGATATTTACTGAAATAAGTAGGGGTATTTTTCTTTCATCGTGGATTCAACCTCCCACGTGAATTCGGGACCTCTACGGGCATCCCATTTGACCTTTACAAAAGGTATATGCTTCCTTCGAAGCTTCCTTACCTGTCGATCTTCGATCGACAAAGGTTTTTCCACAAATTTCAAGCTCTCATCGATATGCACATCTGTATAGGGTATAATCACTGATTCGTCAGCGGAGTCAGCGAAACACTTCTTCAGATTGCAGATGTGGAACACATTGTGTATACTACTGAGCTCTTCAGGTAAGTTTAACTTGTAGGCAACTGACCCGACACGTTCGATAACCTCGAAAGGTCCTATGTATCTCGGGCTTAGCTTACCTTTCTTACCAAATCGCATCACTCCCTTCCAGGGTGACACTTTAAGTAGGACTTTTTCACCTACTTCGAAGTGAAGATCCTTACGATTTGGATCAGCGTATATCTTCTGCCTATTCCGGGCAGCTTTTTAGATTGTTTCGAATCTGGACAATCTTGTCCGTCGTTTCGAACACGATCTCTGGTCCGGATAACTGGACTTCTCCAACTTCCGCCCAACAAACTGGTGATCTACACTTTCTACCGTATAATGCCTCAAAAGGCGCAGCCTTGATGCTGGTATGGTAGCTATTGTTGTAGGAGAATTCGATTAATGGCAGGTTCTTATCCCAGCTACCTCCCAAATCGATTGCACATGCACGTAGCATGTCTTCTAACGTTTGAATAGTACGCTCACTCTGACCGTCAGTCTGTGGATGGTAAGCCGTACTATAGTTCAAACGTGTGCCCAAAGATTGTTGGAAACTTTTCCAGAAATGAGACGTGTACCTAGTATCCCGGTCAGAGATAATAGCTATAGGTATGCCGTGTAAGGCTACAATCTTATCAACGTACAGTTGGGCTAACATGTCGGAGCTGTAGGTCTCCTTAATGGGTAGGAAATGTGCTGACTTAGTCAGTCGGTCAACTATCACCCAGATGGTGTCATTTCCTTTCTTTGTCTTAGGTAACTTGGTGATAAAATCCATAGTTACCATTTCCCATTTCCAAGTAGGAAGTTCAGGCTGTTGTAGCAAACCTGACGGTTTTTTATGTTCTGCCTTGACTTGCGCACACGTCAAGCATTTAGCTACATAGGTAGCTACAGACTTCTTCAAGCCTATCCACCAATAATTTGCTCTAAGATCATGGTACATTTTATCAGCTCCAGGATGAACGGAGTATTTGGAACTATGGGCTTCCTGGAGGATAACATCACGAAGTCCTCCATGAATTGGAACCCATATTCGTCCATTCAATCTAAGAATTCCATCCTTACTAAGAGATAACTGCTCCTCAGTTATTCCTAGCTTTTCGTTAGGATAGTTAGCTTCCAACACAGCTTCCTTCTGTGCAGCTAACAACCTTTCCATCAAGCTGTTCTTTATTTCCATGCTCTTGGCATTGATTCGGATGGGTTTCACCCTCTCCTTCCGACTCAAGGCATCGGCGACTACATTCGCCTTGCCGGGATGGTATCTTATTTCACAATCGTAATCATTAAGAGTTTCCATCCAACGGCGTTGCCTCATATTCAAGTCCTTCTGGTTGAACAGATGTTGAAGGCTCTTGTGATCAGAATAGATCACACATTTGATTCCATATAAGTAGTGCCTCCACAGTTTTAGTGCGAATACAACGGCACCCAACTCCAAGTCGTGGGTGGTGTAATTCTTTTCGTGCACCTTTAACTGACGTGAAGCATAGGCAATGACTTTGCCTTTCTGCATGAGCACACATCCCATCCCGGTGTGTGATGCATCACAATAGACTACAAACTCCTCTATTCCATCAGGCAATGTTAGTACCGGAGCATTGCTCAACTTTTGTTTCAGAATATCGAAGGATTCCTGCTGCTTAGGACCCCAGTCAAACTTAATCTTCTTACGTGTCAGCGAAGTCAGGGGTGCAGCAATCCTTGAAAAGTTTTCTATGAATCGTCTATAGTATCCTGCCAAACCTAGGAAGCTACGAATTTCTGTAGGCGTCTTTGGCTCATGCCAATTCATGACAGATTCAACTTTAGCGGGATCTACTTGGATACCACGCTCACTAACTACATGTCCAAGAAATTGGACTGCTCGAAGCCAGAATTCACACTTTGAGAACTTGGCATAGAGCTTCTCTTTATGAAGTAGTTCCAGTATGCAGTGAAGATGCTTCTCATGGTCAGCTTGGCTCTTTGAGTAGATGAGAATGTCGTCGATGAAGACGATGACGAATTTGTCTAAGTGCGGTTTACAAACGCGATTCATGAGATCCATGAATGCGGCTGGTGCATTAGTGAGCCCAAAAGGCATCACTAGGAACTCGTAATGACCATAACGAGTCCTAAATGCTGTTTTGTGCACATCTTCATCTCTAACCTTCAATTGATGGTAGCCTGAGCTCAAGTCAATCTTCGAGAAGAAACTTGCCCCTTGAAGTTGATCGAACAGATCGTCGATTCTGGGCAAAGGATACCTATTCTTGATAGTAACCTTATTAAGCTCACGGTAGTCGATGCACAAACGCATCGATCCATCCTTCTTCTTAACAAATAAAACTGGTGCTCCCCAAGGAGACGAACTAGGTTTGATGAAACCTTTGGCTAGCAAATCATCTAGCTGCGTCCTTAATTCCTTCATCTCCGTTGGTGCCAACCTATAAGGCGCCCTTGCAACTGGTGCTGATCCAGGAATAATGTCGATTCTGAATTCCACTTGTCTATCTGGTGGCAAACCAGGTAGTTCTTCAGGAAATACTTCGGGGTATTCAGAAATGACTGGGATCTCTCCAATCTTGGGTTTCGGTTCATCAATAATCACTTGTGCCATGTAGATGACACAACCCTTCTTCAAACACTTAGAGTCTTTGAGTACAGACATTTTCTCGGGCAGCCCATACTGGGTATCTCCCTGGATAGTAAGTGATTCACCAGACGAAGTCTTGATCCTCACTTGCTTCTTATTGCAAATAATCTGGGCCTGGTTATGAGATAACCAGTCCATACCCAAAACTATGTCGAAACCGGCTAGTTTTAAAGGAAGTAGGGACAAGGGAAAAGAGTGATTCTTAATGGATATGAAACATCCATCTAATAAGGTTGAAGCGGTTTCTAAAGTGCCATCTGCTAGTTCCACCTCATAATTCACACTTAAAGTTCTAACAGGCAGTTTCAACAATTCACAAAACTTATTATCTACAAATGACTTATCAGCGCCCGAATCAAATAACACTCTCGCATATACATCATTTACGAGAAAGGTACCTGTTATCACGTTGTCGTCCTTGACGGCTTCCTTAGCATCCATTCTGAAGACCCTAGCATTGGTCTTCCTAGCCTCTTCCGGCTTCTTGGCAGATTTTGGGCAATTGCTCCTGATGTGCCCCTTTTCATTGCAACCATAGCAGGTTGCATCCTTTATCTTCTTGCAATCCACGGTTTTGTGTTCCCTGGATTTGCATAACCCACATGCAAAAGGCTTCGATTGTGTTTGTGAGTTGGATTCAAACCTGCACTTCCCAAAGTGCTGCCTCTTGCAGGTTTTGCATCTGGGTTTTTCACCCGTCTGCTGACCATCCTTCTTAAAACCTGACCCCTTCTTCTGGTCATTGCTACCCTTCTGCTTCTTATCTGAACGCCGTGAGTTGTCATCCTCACGCTTCCTCTTTTCGGTATCATTTTTCCTTTGTGACCTCAGCCTGACAGCATCTGAGGTCAGGGATAACGATATGTCCGTTACTGACCGAAAAGTGGTTGGTCTGGAAGCTTTTACACTTGCTTTGATCTCCGGTTCCAAACCCCCGATAAAGCGAGCTATACGTTTAGGCTCCGGAGTTACCAAGTAAGGGACCAACCTTGACAAAGTATTGAAAGTGGTAAGGTAGGCCTGACAGTCCAGGTTTTTCATGACCAGCGCCAGGAAATCAGATTCAATTCTCTCAACCTCATGTTGAGGGCAGAAATTCTCTTTGATTAGCGCCATGAACTGTTCCCAGGTCATGTTGTATAACGGGACTTTCCCTGTGGCTTGGATCAAAGATCTCCACCAGGCTAAGGCTTCTCCTTTGAAAGACTGTGAGACAAACTTCACAATGTCTCTATTATGACAACCACTAATATCCACCACAGTATCCATTTCATCCATCCACGTCATGCAATCAACAGCTCCTTTTTCCCCATTGAAGTCTCTGGGTTTGCACGACACGAAGTACTTATATGTGCAACCCCTATTACGAGGTTCTTGGTTCTGTAGGACTCTTTGGGATGGATTACTCCTTTGATTCGAGGAGTGGTGAGAATTACTGTTGTGGGCAGTGTGGGTCCTGGAGGGTGTTCTAGTGTGTGATGCAGAATGGGTCCTCGTATGGGTACCACTTGATCCATGGTGCTGTCTATCCATAGCTCTATTAACCGCATTATCTATCATAGCTTGCAACTCTGCACCCGCTACGTTTACATGGGCATTATCATTCCCTATCCCTTGGTGACTGTTGACCTCGTTTGAGTCTGCCATGTTTCTTGAACTGTAACACATTGGCAATAATTTATTGGTGAGTTTATCATATAATTGTCTTTTATGGCAATTTTTATTAACCGTGGTAACATAGACCATATATGGTTAATTTATTACTCCCATTTATTAGGATTTCTAATATAATTTATCCTAATTATAAAACAGTAACAGTATTTATTAGCACATTAGGCCTAGTCACTGGGACAATATAGACTATAAGCTAGGATTTCAGAGAATCAAAGCATGAAGGTTTGAACAAAGTTCATTACCTTTATCAGACAGGGTCATAGATTAATACTGTCTTTTGTCTCATATGAAAATGAGAAGGGCCCGTAGGCATTCCATTACCAATGGATGGTAAAAAGAACTTATCATATTTATTAATGATTTAACCCATGATTCAGAGATCAATATAATGGGTCAGGAATAAAAATCCTTATTTAGAATGACGTGTGTGATTTTAACGAATCACATCTGCCAGGAGTGTTAACATGTTTTCAGATGTTAACTGGGATTGGAATCTTTTATACAGGTCTTACCATTATGTCCAAGTCTTATAATGACAGGTAGACTAGGTTTTACCTTTAAGATCCTTAATTGATTTAATAGGCAGATCACTTACAAAAAGGATAATGTTATTTTTGTTTATTTCTTGTATAATATATAAAGGCATAAATGACAGAAATAAAATTTCAAGCTTAACATTCCATTATAATTTACAAATTTTACATTTTTGCCCTAAACGGGACTTTTACAAATACTTGCCCACGCAGGAGCTATACTGATAACACATGTCCTCACAGGGACTATTTACAAACATAAGTGTCCACGCAGGGACTAATAAGACAAGTCCTCGTAGGGACTAGGTACAAAGGTAGATGTCCACGCAGGGACTACATACACACATAAATAAATGTCCACGTAGGGACTTGATTTAAACAAGGAACTACAACAATATATATATGGGGATTTAACGATCCCGTTTCTTCTTCCCCGTAAGCAAGTTTGCCAACCCACTCATAAATCCTTCATTCTTCCTACGTTCCTTCTGGAAGTCTCGCTCCACTTTGGCCAGTCTTCGACGGAGTTCTTCCTGCTCAGGAGGAGGAGCCCGTGGTGGCTGGTAATGTGGTGGCGGCTGAACAGGTGCTTGATACCCCTGAGTTGGGTATCCCATTCCCCAAGGAGGTCCGTATGGTCCTTCAGGATTATTATGGGCTTGGTAGCTTGCTGCTACGTTGTAAGGGTCATCAGCATAGTTATAGCCATGGTATGCTGGTGGTCCATATGGGTTGTAAGCTGTCGGAGCAGTATATGCAGGGATAGGCTCGCCAAAACCCGTTGGTGGCGGTGCAATAGGTACCGAATTCACCTCCGAAACTGGAACAGAAGGTCCACCCATCTGTGGGAATTCATGAGTAGGCGGGTAATGGCTGCTGCTAGAGTGTTGAGGAGTGGTGATATGAACTCCCACTGGTCGTACTGACATCCGCGGGCCAGTCCTCCTACGTCTCGGCGGTTCTGGAGGCTCTACAAAAACTGGCGGCGGTGGAGGCGGTGGCGGTGGCGTGACTGCCTCGAAATGGGGATCCCCAGAGGGATCTTGCTGCTGCTGCTGCTGTGGTGCCTGCCGGTGAGGTGATGAGTGTTCAGATGGTGTATAGTACCACTCACATCGTTCGAACCTCGCCATGTGACTATCCGGACCCTCGTAGGGTGGTCCGTGGTAAGATGAACCATCAGAGATCGAAAAAGGATGGTTCCGGGATCCTGTTGAAGCCTCGACGGGATCTGTGTCCTCGTCCATATCTTGATCACCAGAAAAGTGATCCTCCGGCCCTAGTGGGTTAAAGCCCACGTGCTCTGGTAGGTACTCCGCTGGGTTAAACTGGCCCTGAAATACCGGAGTAGGATCGCCGAAGGAATGGTGCGCCGGAGATTGTTGTTGCTGGTCGTGGGGCTCATTCTCTGAATGAGGCCCAAAGGAGTGCTGATATGAAGGCGTTGAAACATGTGATGTGGATCGCCTGGCAAGCTCCTCATAAACCCTCCAAGGTTCGTCATGATTGTGACTCCTTGTAGAAGAAGAAGTTCGCCGGTGCGAAGGACCTGCCTCATGGTCGTTAGGCGCGTTAACTCGTCCTCTTAGTCCTCTGAATCTTGGCGGCATTGTTTAACCTGTTTATATAAATAAGGTAACACCAAGGAAAAATAATAAAGGACAAAGTTTAAAATTTTAAAATAAAACATTTTCGGATTATTCCTAAGTTCTTTGTCTAGACTCGAAGATTTAGGAATGTGCAATTGTGTCATTGAGATTAAACACAAAAGGCTAGTGTTTAATTCACTCAATGTTGGCTCTGATACCAACCTGTCACACCCCGAATTTCCACGTGTCACCGGTGGGCCCGGTAGGGGAGTATCGTGACGTGGTTGGCAACATAATAGTCAAACAACACAATATTTAAATGCACAGCGGAAGCAAAGTATAGATTTAATTCAACCAACGATGTTGTAATATTAAGTATCACAAACAGTCGAATATAAATCCACAGGTAGATCAAATTTAAAAAGGAAACAAATGTTCAACAGTTTATGACATCCAAGCTGGCGAGACTTAATGTGGATGCTAGGAGACAAGCCAGCCTATTTCGCGTAGTACCTGCACTTAACCTTTTTAAGAAAATACGTCAGTTTACACTGGTAAATACAATCAACCGACTCATTTTGAAAAGAGTTTATGAAAATGCATTTAAGGCACAAGGCACAAATAATATTTATAACTTGGGATAATTATTTAAATATATAATACTTGTATGGATTTACATGTTCCTTATGCGTTCAGTAGCCCGGGTCGAGCCGGGTTAAAGATCAATTAACACACCACTTTATTTATGAGACACTAACAGGTGTACGCCTACACCTGAGTGCTGAGGTCGTGGCCATTTCGTAAAATGATGCCAGGGATATCCGGGACACGGTCATTAACCCCCCAAAGGCTTTAAGTAAACAAAACAATGTTAAACGAGACGTCTCAATACTTTCATTATCATTCATTCAATCAAAGATTCAACGTCCCGACCAAGCGGTATTTTATATACCGTACCCCAAGCTCGTATAGGGAAAATAAGTTAAAAGTATTTACCTGAGTAAGTATAGTTCAAAATCAGCGAGTGCAAGTATCTTTTACTGGTTCTCCTAATCTGGAACGAAGGTTTATAATAACCTATTAGAATCCTAACGGGTCTTTAGTTAAGCTTACGCTTAGACCGGTTAGTTTTAAAGATACGGTTCGTACGCACGATTAAGCGAAGACCGGATAGAATGTGATTTAGACCCGAAAAGTTTGAAGACTTGCTTAATATGGGTATATGATACACATTCTGGATTTTGAGGTAAAACCGATAAGGTTTGACCCGTTTCGGCTAATTTATGTAAACTAGTTACATAAACCGAACCGAACGCGCATGAAGCGTAACGGGTATCCGTAAGAGTCCTAAACAGGTTTCCTAAGTTAACACGCCTTAAATAAGTTGTGACATCAGTAGGATATCACCCATGATGCCCCAAACGAGTTTAATCTCTTAATAAGCCCCGTAGGGGTATTTTGGTCATTTTAAAGATTATAAAAGGATTTAATTTGGTTTCTGTGAACCGGGTCTGGTTACATCAGTAAAATGGCTTATTTAAACAGGCTATAACATTTGGTTATAAGTCTTATATGTCAAAATAGTTTTAAACCCAAACTATGCGTTAAATACGCGTATAAAGCCGTTTTAAGCGACGTACGGTTTAAAATACGATTCTGAGTTTCTTGATCAGTAAAACAGGTTCAAAACACTCTATTTAATATTTAAAATCAGTAGCAATTGGATTGGCGTTAAAAGGATTTGTAAAACTCATTTTATGGCCGAAAAGGGTATATTCGGTATTAACCGAATTAAGGCGCTAATCCAAGCTTATGATCAGTTTAAAAATAATTAAAAATCTTCAAAAATCCCAAAATATTATATTACATCAGTGGGTAAAAGGTTTGGTGTCAAAAATTGGGTTTAGATAGGTTTTATGCTAATGACGCCGTTTAATTAATAAAAGCGTTCTTAATTACGTCATTAAGCATAACTCCTAATCTAGACCTCCGATTAACGTGAAATTTTCGGGACATGCATAACAATCAGTAACTAAGATTATGGCACTTCCACATTTCCAAAAATCTCGTTTTATGGTCATAAGGGCATTACGGTCAATATTTAGGCGATTAACGGAAACATCGAACGATTAGGGATTCGAGTGGTATAAACGCAGAGGCTTATACACACATGTAACTAGGTCCTAATGGAACCTTAAGGCATGTCTAAACCTATAAGAATCGGGTCAGAACTGAGGTCAAAGCAAAAGTCAAACTTTTGCGTATCTCGGCTCCGAATCGGTTCTAAACATAAAGTTGTCGAATCAAACAAGTGTAGACAAGTTATTATACTTATTTTCAAGTTATATGACTAATAAAACAGGTTACACGCCTTCCGTATCATTAAATATGCGATTAAGGTTTCTGTTGACTTTTTCGGATAACCTTTGACTCGATAAACGACCTAGTTAGGATTCGAATTAGTGAGTGCCCTTTTAGGGGTTTATTAACCATATAAATACCAACTTATAACAACCTTTGATTCGAAAAATCTCTGGACCATTTATTTATTATCGAAAAGTCAAACCGTAGTTACGACGGTTTGATTTCTAGGCCATAAACTAAGTATGAATGAATTAGGAAAGATCAAGGGTACTTACACTTGTCTAATGGATGATATGGAATGTTTGTGGCCTGCTTGAATGGTCTTGAAATGCTCAGGAGATGAAAAGAATGATGAATGCACAATGTTGCATATTGTGGTCTTTATAAATGACTTCAAACCCTCTTAGATGATCGACAACTAAGCCTAGGATGTTGCAATAACATCCACAAGTATGCTACACACTAAAAACCATCTTAGGGCAGCCCAAGGTATGCCAAACATGTGTTTAAGTCGGTTAAAAATCATGCAGGACATCTGTGCAGGCTTTCTGTCCAGATAAGGCAGTCGCGTAGCGCGACTGCCGGGGACCATACGCTCGCGCTACGCGAGCATGAAGATGACCAGCTTAGCAAGTTTTGTTAAATTGCAATTTCAGTCCCTGGTCCTAAAAACATCGCTTTCACCTGGTTTCTTGCATAAAGGACCTTTTATATTTATATATAGGGGCTTTAATACTTATACCCACTTTGTCAAGTCCTCGGGTAACTTTGTGATCACCCGAAAAGCCCTAAATTTCAATGTTGACGATTCTAACCTTCACACACGGATTCTATCATAACTTTCTCATACGGTAATGAATCTTGGTGAAATTTTTATGGTACATTCTAGTGAGCATAATTAATCATTACAAAGCTTCGAGTTTGTCAAAAGGTCACTCAGAGGTATATCTTTAACATGTTGACACAATTAACCCCTGTAGTTTGTAATCTCTCACTTTCTTTCACAATTCGCTTCGTATGATCCATGATCTATTCGTTTTAGGTTATAAACATTATGTAGGGTTATTGCAAAGTATAATTATTCATTGTTGACACTTTGAACCCTTCTATTTACACAGTTTCACTGTTTGTCAACTTTGGTCCTTCAAGAACATTCTTTCACACGTTCAAACCTATGACACGTGTCAACACCTTATAGGACGTAAATTTTCGAGGTGTTACATCCTCACCCCCTTAAAATAAATCTCGACCCGAGATTTACTGAAATAAGTAGGGGTATTTTTCTTTCATCGTGGATTCAACCTCCCACGTGAATTCGGGACCTCTACGGGCATCCCATTTGACCTTTACAAAAGGTATATGCTTCCTTCGAAGCTTCCTTACCTGTCGATCTTCGATCGACAAAGGTTTTTCCACAAATTTCAAGCTCTCATCGATATGCACATCTGTATAGGGTATAATCACTGATTCGTCAGCGGAGTCAGCGAAACACTTCTTCAGATTGCAGATGTGGAACACATTGTGTATACTACTGAGCTCTTCAGGTAAGTTTAACTTGTAGGCAACTGACCCGACACGTTCGATAACCTCGAAAGGTCCTATGTATCTCGGGCTTAGCTTACCTTTCTTACCAAATCGCATCACTCCCTTCCAGGGTGACACTTTAAGTAGGACTTTTTCACCTACTTCGAAGTGAAGATCCTTACGATTTGGATCAGCGTATATCTTCTGCCTATTCCGGGCAGCTTGGAGATTGTTTCGAATCTGGACAATCTTGTCCGTCGTTTCGAACACGATCTCTGGTCCGGATAACTGGACTTCTCCAACTTCCGCCCAACAAACTGGTGATCTACACTTTCTACCGTATAATGCCTCAAAAGGCGCAGCCTTGATGCTGGTATGGTAGCTATTGTTGTAGGAGAATTCGATTAATGGCAGGTTCTTATCCCAGCTACCTCCCAAATCGATTGCACATGCACGTAGCATGTCTTCTAACGTTTGAATAGTACGCTCACTCTGACCGCCAGTCTGTGGATGGTAAGCCGTACTAAAGTTCAAACGTGTGCCCAAAGATTGTTGGAAACTTTTCCAGAAATGAGACGTGTACCTAGTATCCCGGTCAGAGATAATAGCTACAGGTATGCCGTGTAAGGCTACAATCTTATCAACGTACAGTTGGGCTAACATGTCGGAGCTGTAGGTCTCCTTAATGGGTAGGAAATGTGCTGACTTAGTCAGTCGGTCAACTATCACCCAGATGGTGTCATTTCCTTTCTTTGTCTTAGGTAACTTGGTGATAAAATCCATAGTTACCATTTCCCATTTCCAAGTAGGAAGTTCAGGCTGTTGTAGCAAACCTGACGGTTTTTTATGTTCTGCCTTGACTTGCGCACACGTCAAGCATTTAGCTACATAGGTAGCTACAGACTTCTTCAAGCCTATCCACCAATAATTTGCTCTAAGATCATGGTACATTTTATCAGCTCCAGGATGAACGGAGTATTTGGAACTATGGGCTTCCTGGAGGATAACATCACGAAGTCCTCCATGAATTGGAACCCATATTCGTCCATTCAATCTAAGAATTCCATCCTTACTAAGAGATAACTGCTCCTCAGTTATTCCTAGCTTTTCGTTAGGATAGTTAGCTTCCAACACAGCTTCCTTCTGTGCAGCTAACAACCTTTCCATCAAGCTGTTCTTTATTTCCATGCTCTTGGCATTGATTCGGATGGGTTTCACCCTCTCCTTCCGACTCAAGGCATCGGCGACTACATTCGCCTTGCCGGGATGGTATCTTATTTCACAATCGTAATCATTAAGAGTTTCCATCCAACGGCGTTGCCTCATATTCAAGTCCTTCTGGTTGAACAGATGTTGAAGGCTCTTATGATCAGAATAGATCACACATTTGATTCCATATAAGTAGTGCCTCCACAGTTTTAGTGCGAATACAACGGCACCCAACTCCAAGTCGTGGGTGGTGTAATTCTTTTCGTGCACCTTTAACTGACGTGAAGCATAGGCAATGACTTTGCCTTTCTGCATGAGCACACATCCCATCCCGGTGTGTGATGCATCACAATAGACTACAAACTCCTCTATTCCATCAGGCAATGTTAGTACCGGAGCATTGCTCAACTTTTGTTTCAGAATATCGAAGGATTCCTGCTGCTTAGGACCCCAGTCAAACTTAATCTTCTTACGTGTCAGCGAAGTCAGGGGTGCAGCAATCCTTGAAAAGTTTTCTATGAATCGTCTATAGTATCCTGCCAAACCTAGGAAGCTACGAATTTCTGTAGGCGTCTTTGGCTCATGCCAATTCATGACAGATTCAACTTTAGCGGGATCTACTTGGATACCACGCTCACTAACTACATGTCCAAGAAATTGGACTGCTCGAAGCCAGAATTCACACTTTGAGAACTTGGCATAGAGCTTCTCTTTATGAAGTAGTTCCAGTATGCAGTGAAGATGCTTCTCATGGTCAGCTTGGCTCTTTGAGTAGATGAGAATGTCGTCGATGAAGACGATGACGAATTTGTCTAAGTGCGGTTTACAAACGCGATTCATGAGATCCATGAATGCGGCTGGTGCATTAGTGAGCCCAAAAGGCATCACTAGGAACTCGTAATGACCATAACGAGTCCTAAATGCTGTTTTGTGCACATCTTCATCTCTAACCTTCAATTGATGGTAGCCTGAGCTCAAGTCAATCTTCGAGAAGAAACTTGCCCCTTGAAGTTGATCGAACAGATCGTCGATTCTGGGCAAAGGATACCTATTCTTGATAGTAACCTTATTAAGCTCACGGTAGTCGATGCACAAACGCATCGATCCATCCTTCTTCTTAACAAATAAAACTGGTGCTCCCCAAGGAGACGAACTAGGTTTGATGAAACCTTTGGCTAGCAAATCATCTAGCTGCGTCCTTAATTCCTTCATCTCCGTTGGTGCCAACCTATAAGGCGCCCTTGCAACTGGTGCTGATCCAGGAATAATGTCGATTCTGAATTCCACTTGTCTATCTGGTGGCAAACCAGGTAGTTCTTCAGGAAATACTTCGGGGTATTCAGAAATGACTGGGATCTCTCCAATCTTGGGTTTCGGTTCATCAATAATCACTTGTGCCATGTAGATGACACAACCCTTCTTCAAACACTTAGAGTCTTTGAGTACAGACATTTTCTCGGGCAGCCCATACTGGGTATCTCCCTGGATAGTAAGTGATTCACCAGACGAAGTCTTGATCCTCACTTGCTTCTTATTGCAAATAATCTGGGCCTGGTTATGAGATAACCAGTCCATACCCAAAACTATGTCGAAACCGGCTAGTTTTAAAGGAAGTAGGGACAAGGGAAAAGAGTGATTCTTAATGGATATGAAACATCCATCTAATAAGGTTGAAGCGGTTTCTAAAGTGCCATCTGCTAGTTCCACCTCATAATTCACACTTAAAGTTCTAACAGGCAGTTTCAACAATTCACAAAACTTATTATCTACAAATGACTTATCAGCGCCCGAATCAAATAACACTCTCGCATATACATCATTTACGAGAAAGGTACCTGTTATCACGTTGTCGTCCTTGACGGCTTCCTTAGCATCCATTCTGAAGACCCTAGCATTGGTCTTCCTAGCCTCTTCCGGCTTCTTGGCAGATTTTGGGCAATTGCTCCTGATGTGCCCCTTTTCATTGCAACCATAGCAGGTTGCATCCTTTATCTTCTTGCAATCCACGGTTTTGTGTTCCCTGGATTTGCATAACCCACATGCAAAAGGCTTCGATTGTGTTTGTGAGTTGGATTCAAACCTGCACTTCCCAAAGTGCTGCCTCTTGCAGGTTTTGCATCTGGGTTTTTCACCCGTCTGCTGACCATCCTTCTTAAAACCTGACCCCTTCTTCTGGTCATTGCTACCCTTCTGCTTCTTATCTGAACGCCGTGAGTTGTCATCCTCACGCTTCCTCTTTTCGGTATCATTTTTCCTTTGTGACCTCAGCCTGACAGCATCTGAGGTCAGGGATAACGATATGTCCGTTACTGACCGAAAAGTGGTTGGTCTGGAAGCTTTTACACTTGCTTTGATCTCCGGTTCCAAACCCCCGATAAAGCGAGCTATACGTTTAGGCTCCGGAGTTACCAAGTAAGGGACCAACCTTGACAAAGTATTGAAAGTGGTAAGGTAGGCCTGACAGTCCAGGTTTTTCATGACCAGCGCCAGGAAATCAGATTCAATTCTCTCAACCTCATGTTGAGGGCAGAAATTCTCTTTGATTAGTGCCATGAACTGTTCCCAGGTCATGTTGTATAACGGGACTTTCCCTGTGGCTTGGATCAAAGATCTCCACCAGGCTAAGGCTTCTCCTTTGAAAGACTGTGAGACAAACTTCACAATGTCTCTATTATGACAACCACTAATATCCACCACAGTATCCATTTCATCCATCCACGTCATGCAATCAACAGCTCCTTTTTCCCCATTGAAGTCTCTGGGTTTGCACGACACGAAGTACTTATATGTGCAACCCCTATTACGAGGTTCTTGGTTCTGTAGGACTCTTTGGGATGGATTACTCCTTTGATTCGAGGAGTGGTGAGAATTACTGTTGTGGGCAGTGTGGGTCCTGGAGGGTGTTCTAGTGTGTGATGCAGAATGGGTCCTCGTATGGGTACCACTTGATCCATGGTGCTGTCTATCCATAGCTCTATTAACCGCATTATCTATCATAGCTTGCAACTCTACACCCGCTACGTTTACATGGGCATTATCATTCCCTATCCCTTGGTGACTGTTGACCTCGTTTGAGTCTGCCATGTTTCTTGAACTGTAACACATTGGCAATAATTTATTGGTGAGTTTATCATATAATTGTCTTTTATGGCAATTTTTATTAACCGTGGTAACATAGACCATATATGGTTAATTTATTACTCCCATTTATTAGGATTTCTAATATAATTTATCCTAATTATAAAACAGTAACAGTATTTATTAGCACATTAGGCCTAGTCACTGGGACAATATAGACTATAAGCTAGGATTTCAGAGAATCAAAGCATGAAGGTTTGAACAAAGTTCATTACCTTTATCAGACAGGGTCATAGATTAATACTGTCTTTTGTCTCATATGAAAATGAGAAGGGCCCGTAGGCATTCCATTACCAATGGATGGTAAAAAGAACTTATCATATTTATTAATGATTTAACCCATGATTCAGAGATCAATATAATGGGTCAGGAATAAAAATCCTTATTTAGAATGACGTGTGTGATTTTAACGAATCACATCTGCCAGGAGTGTTAACATGTTTTCAGATGTTAACTGGGATTGGAATCTTTTATACAGGTCTTACCATTATGTCCAAGTCTTATAATGACAGGTAGACTAGGTTTTACCTTTAAGATCCTTAATTGATTTAATAGGCAGATCACTTACAAAAAGGATAATGTTATTTTTGTTTATTTCTTGTATAATATATAAAGGCATAAATGACAGAAATAAAATTTCAAGCTTAACATTCCATTATAATTTACAAATTTTACATTTTTGCCCTAAACGGGACTTTTACAAATACTTGCCCACGCAGGAGCTATACTGATAACACATGTCCTCACAGGGACTATTTACAAACATAAGTGTCCACGCAGGGACTAATAAGACAAGTCCTCGTAGGGACTAGGTACAAAGGTAGATGTCCACGCAGGGACTACATACACACATAAATAAATGTCCACGTAGGGACTTGATTTAAACAAGGAACTACAACAATATATATATGGGGATTTAACGATCCCGTTTCTTCTTCCCCGTAAGCAAGTTTGCCAACCCACTCATAAATCCTTCATTCTTCCTACGTTCCTTCTGGAAGTCTCGCTCCACTTTGGCCAGTCTTCGACGGAGTTCTTCCTGCTCAGGAGGAGGAGCCCGTGGTGGCTGGTAATGTGGTGGCGGCTGAACAGGTGCTTGATACCCCTGAGTTGGGTATCCCATTCCCCAAGGAGGTCCGTATGGTCCTTCAGGATTATTATGGGCTTGGTAGCTTGCTGCTACGTTGTAAGGGTCATCAGCATAGTTATAGCCATGGTATGCTGGTGGTCCATATGGGTTGTAAGCTGTCGGAGCAGTATATGCAGGGATAGGCTCGCCAAAACCCGTTGGTGGCGGTGCAATAGGTACCGAATTCACCTCCGAAACTGGAACAGAAGGTCCACCCATCTGTGGGAATTCATGAGTAGGCGGGTAATGGCTGCTGCTAGAGTGTTGAGGAGTGGTGATATGAACTCCCACTGGTCGTACTGACATCCGCGGGCCAGTCCTCCTACGTCTCGGCGGTTCTGGAGGCTCTACAAAAACTGGCGGCGGTGGAGGCGGTGGCGTGACTGCCTCGAAATGGGGATCCCCAGAGGGATCTTGCTGCTGCTGCTGCTGTGGTGCCTGCCGGTGAGGTGATGAGTGTTCAGATGGTGTATAGTACCACTCACATCGTTCGAACCTCGCCATGTGACTATCCGGACCCTCGTAGGGTGGTCCGTGGTAAGATGAACCATCAGAGATCGAAAAAGGATGGTTCCGGGATCCTGTTGAAGCCTCGACGGGATCTGTGTCCTCGTCCATATCTTGATCACCAGAAAAGTGATCCTCCGGCCCTAGTGGGTTAAAGCCCACGTGCTCTGGTAGGTACTCCGCTGGGTTAAACTGGCCCTGAAATACCGGAGTAGGATCGCCGAAGGAATGGTGCGCCGGAGATTGTTGTTGCTGGTCGTGGGGCTCATTCTCTGAATGAGGCCCAAAGGAGTGCTGATATGAAGGCGTTGAAACATGTGATGTGGATCGCCTGGCAAGCTCCTCATAAACCCTCCAAGGTTCGTCATGATTGTGACTCCTTGTAGAAGAAGAAGTTCGCCGGTGCGAAGGACCTGCCTCATGGTCGTTAGGCGCGTTAACTCGTCCTCTTAGTCCTCTGAATCTTGGCGGCATTGTTTAACCTGTTTATATAAATAAGGTAACACCAAGGAAAAATAATAAAGGACAAAGTTTAAAATTTTAAAATAAAACATTTTCGGATTATTCCTAAGTTCTTTGTCTAGACTCGAAGATTTAGGAATGTGCAATTGTGTCATTGAGATTAAACACAAAAGGCTAGTGTTTAATTCACTCAATGTTGGCTCTGATACCAACCTGTCACACCCCGAATTTCCACGTGTCACCGGTGGGCCCGGTAGGGGAGTATCGTGACGTGGTTGGCAACATAATAGTCAAACAACACAATATTTAAATGCACAGCGGAAGCAAAGTATAGATTTAATTCAACCAACGATGTTGTAATATTAAGTATCACAAACAGTCGAATATAAATCCACAGGTAGATCAAATTTAAAAAGGAAACAAATGTTCAACAGTTTATGACATCCAAGCTGGCGAGACTTAATGTGGATGCTAGGAGACAAGCCAGCCTATTTCGCGTAGTACCTGCACTTAACCTTTTTAAGAAAATACGTCAGTTTACACTGGTAAATACAATCAACCGACTCATTTTGAAAAGAGTTTATGAAAATGCATTTAAGGCACAAGGCACAAATAATATTTTATAACTTGGGATAATTATTTAAATATATAATACTTGTATGGATTTACATGTTCCTTATGCGTTCAGTAGCCCGGGTCGAGCCGGGTTAAAGATCAATTAACACACCACTTTATTTATGAGACACTAACAGGTGTACGCCTACACCTGAGTGCTGAGGTCGTGGCCATTTCGTAAAATGATGCCAGGGATATCCGGGACACGGTCATTAACCCCCCAAAGGCTTTAAGTAAACAAAACAATGTTAAACGAGACGTCTCAATACTTTCATTATCATTCATTCAATCAAAGATTCAACGTCCCGACCAAGCGGTATTTTATATACCGTACCCCAAGCCCGTATAGGGAAAATAAGTTAAAAGTATTTACCTGAGTAAGTATAGTTCAAAATCAGCGAGTGCAAGTATCTTTTACTGGTTCTCCTAATCTGGAACGAAGGTTTATAATAACCTATTAGAATCCTAACGGGTCTTTAGTTAAGCTTACGCTTAGACCGGTTAGTTTTAAAGATACGGTTCGTACGCACGATTAAGCGAAGACCGGATAGAATGTGATTTAGACCCGAAAAGTTTGAAGACTTGCTTAATATGGGTATATGATACACATTCTGTATTTTGAGGTAAAACCGATAAGGTTTGACCCGTTTCGGCTAATTTATGTAAACTAGTTACATAAACCGAACCGAACGCGCATGAAGCGTAACGGGTATCCGTAAGAGTCCTAAACAGGTTTCCTAAGTTAACACGCCTTAAATAAGTTGTGACATCAGTAGGATATCACCCATGATGCCCCAAACGAGTTTAATCTCTTAATAAGCCCCGTAGGGGTATTTTGGTCATTTTAAAGATTATAAAAGGATTTAATTTGGTTTCTGTGAACCGGGTCTGGTTACATCAGTAAAATGGCTTATTTAAACAGGCTATAACATTTGGTTATAAGTCTTATATGTCAAAATAGTTTTAAACCCAAACTATGCGTTAAATACGCGTATAAAGCCGTTTTAAGCGACGTACGGTTTAAAATATGATTCTGAGTTTCTTGATCAGTAAAACAGGTTCAAAACACTCTATTTAATATTTAAAATCAGTAGCAATTGGATTGGCGTTAAAAGGATTTGTAAAACTCATTTTATGGCCGAAAAGGGTATATTCGGTATTAACCGAATTAAGGCGCTAATCCAAGCTTATGATCAGTTTAAAAATAATTAAAAATCTTCAAAAATCCCAAAATATTATATTACATCAGTGGGTAAAAGGTTTGGTGTCAAAAATTGGGTTTAGATAGGTTTTATGCTAATGACGCCGTTTAATTAATAAAAGCGTTCTTAATTACGTCATTAAGCATAACTCCTAATCTAGACCTCCGATTAACGTGAAATTTTCGGGACATGCATAATAATCAGTAACTAAGATTATGGCACTTCCACATTTCCAAAAATCTCGTTTTATGGTCATAAGGGCATTACGGTCAATATTTAGGCGATTAACGGAAACATCGAACGATTAGGGATTCGAGTGGTATAAACGCAGAGGCTTATACACACATGTAACTAGGTCCTAATGGAACCTTAAGGCATGTCTAAACCTATAAGAATCGGGTCAGAACTGAGGTCAAAGCAAAAGTCAAACTTTTGCGTATCTCGGCTCCGAATCGGTTCTAAACATAAAGTTGTCGAATCAAACAAGTGTAGACAAGTTATTATACTTATTTTCAAGTTATATGACTAATAAAACAGGTTACACGCCTTCCGTATCATTAAATATGCGATTAAGGTTTCTGTTGACTTTTTCGGATAACCTTTGACTCGATAAACGACCTAGTTAGGATTCGAATTAGTGAGTGCCCTTTTAGGGGTTTATTAACCATATAAATACCAACTTATAACAACCTTTGATTCGAAAAATCTCTGGACCATTTATTTATTATCGAAAAGTCAAACCGTAGTTACGACGGTTTGATTTCTAGGCCATAAACTAAGTATGAATGAATTAGGAAAGATCAAGGGTACTTACACTTGTCTAATGGATGATATGGAATGTTTGTGGCCTGCTTGAATGGTCTTGAAATGCTCAGGAGATGAAAAGAATGATGAATGCACAATGTTGCATATTGTGGTCTTTATAAATGACTTCAAACCCTCTTAGATGATCGACAACTAAGCCTAGGATGTTGCAATAACATCCACAAGTATGCTACACACTAAAAACCATCTTAGGGCAGCCCAAGGTATGCCAAACATGTGTTTAAGTCGGTTAAAAATCATGCAGGACATCTGTGCAGGCTTTCTGTCCAGATAAGGCAGTCGCGTAGCGCGACTGCCGGGGACCATACGCTCGCACTACGCGAGCATGAAGATGACCAGCTTAGCAAGTTTTGTTAAATTGCAATTTCAGTCCCTGGTCCTAAAAACATCGCTTTCACCTGGTTTCTTGCATAAAGGACCTTTTATATTTATATATAGGGGCTTTAATACTTATACCCACTTTGTCAAGTCCTCGGGTAACTTTGTGATCACCCGAAAAGCCCTAAATTTCAATGTTGACGATTCTAACCTTCACACACGGATTCTATCATAACTTTCTCATACGGTAACGAATCTTGGTGAAATTTTTATGGTACATTCTAGTGAGCATAATTAATCATTACAAAGCTTCGAGTTTGTCAAAAGGTCACTCAGAGGTATATCTTTAACATGTTGACACAATTAACCCCTGTAGTTTGTAATCTCTCACTTTCTTTCACAATTCGCTTCGTATGATCCATGATCTATTCGTTTTAGGTTATAAACATTATGTAGGGTTATTGCAAAGTATAATTATTCATTGTTGACACTTTGAACCCTTCTATTTACACAGTTTCACTGTTTGTCAACTTTGGTCCTTCAAGAACATTCTTTCACACGTTCAAACCTATGACACGTGTCAACACCTTATAGGACGTAAATTTTCGAGGTGTTACATCCTCACCCCCTTAAAATAAATCTCGACCCGAGATTTACTGAAATAAGTAGGGGTATTTTTCTTTCATCGTGGATTCAACCTCCCACGTGAATTCGGGACCTCTACGGGCATCCCATTTGACCTTTACAAAAGGTATATGCTTCCTTCGAAGCTTCCTTACCTGTCGATCTTCGATCGACAAAGGTTTTTCCACAAATTTCAAGCTCTCATCGATATGCACATCTGTATAGGGTATAATCACTGATTCGTCAGCGGAGTCAGCGAAACACTTCTTCAGATTGCAGATGTGGAACACATTGTGTATACTACTGAGCTCTTCAGGTAAGTTTAACTTGTAGGCAACTGACCCGACACGTTCGATAACCTCGAAAGGTCCTATGTATCTCGGGCTTAGCTTACCTTTCTTACCAAATCGCATCACTCCCTTCCAGGGTGACACTTTAAGTAGGACTTTTTCACCTACTTCGAAGTGAAGATCCTTACGATTTGGATCAGCGTATATCTTCTGCCTATTCCGGGCAGCTTGGAGATTGTTTCGAATCTGGACAATCTTGTCCGTCGTTTCGAACACGATCTCTGGTCCGGATAACTGGACTTCTCCAACTTCCGCCCAACAAACTGGTGATCTACACTTTCTACCGTATAATGCCTCAAAAGGCGCAGCCTTGATGCTGGTATGGTAGCTATTGTTGTAGGAGAATTCGATTAATGGCAGGTTCTTATCCCAGCTACCTCCCAAATCGATTGCACATGCACGTAGCATGTCTTCTAACGTTTGAATAGTACGCTCACTCTGACCGTCAGTCTGTGGATGGTAAGCCGTACTAAAGTTCAAACGTGTGCCCAAAGATTGTTGGAAACTTTTCCAGAAATGAGACGTGTACCTAGTATCCCGGTCAGAGATAATAGCTACAGGTATGCCGTGTAAGGCTACAATCTTATCAACGTACAGTTGGGCTAACATGTCGGAGCTGTAGGTCTCCTTAATGGGTAGGAAATGTGCTGACTTAGTCAGTCGGTCAACTATCACCCAGATGGTGTCATTTCCTTTCTTTGTCTTAGGTAACTTGGTGATAAAATCCATAGTTACCATTTCCCATTTCCAAGTAGGAAGTTCAGGCTGTTGTAGCAAACCTGACGGTTTTTTATGTTCTGCCTTGACTTGCGCACACGTCAAGCATTTAGCTACATAGGTAGCTACAGACTTCTTCAAGCCTATCCACCAATAATTTGCTCTAAGATCATGGTACATTTTATCAGCTCCAGGATGAACGGAGTATTTGGAACTATGGGCTTCCTGGAGGATAACATCACGAAGTCCTCCATGAATTGGAACCCATATTCGTCCATTCAATCTAAGAATTCCATCCTTACTAAGAGATAACTGCTCCTCAGTTATTCCTAGCTTTTCGTTAGGATAGTTAGCTTCCAACACAGCTTCCTTCTGTGCAGCTAACAACCTTTCCATCAAGCTGTTCTTTATTTCCATGCTCTTGGCATTGATTCGGATGGGTTTCACCCTCTCCTTCCGACTCAAGGCATCGGCGACTACATTCGCCTTGCCGGGATGGTATCTTATTTCACAATCGTAATCATTAAGAGTTTCCATCCAACGGCGTTGCCTCATATTCAAGTCCTTCTGGTTGAACAGATGTTGAAGGCTCTTGTGATCAGAATAGATCACACATTTGATTCCATATAAGTAGTGCCTCCACAGTTTTAGTGCGAATACAACGGCACCCAACTCCAAGTCGTGGGTGGTGTAATTCTTTTCGTGCACCTTTAACTGACGTGAAGCATAGGCAATGACTTTGCCTTTCTGCATGAGCACACATCCCATCCCGGTGTGTGATGCATCACAATAGACTACAAACTCCTCTATTCCATCAGGCAATGTTAGTACCGGAGCATTGCTCAACTTTTGTTTCAGAATATCGAAGGATTCCTGCTGCTTAGGACCCCAGTCAAACTTAATCTTCTTACGTGTCAGCGAAGTCAGGGGTGCAGCAATCCTTGAAAAGTTTTCTATGAATCGTCTATAGTATCCTGCCAAACCTAGGAAGCTACGAATTTCTGTAGGCGTCTTTGGCTCATGCCAATTCATGACAGATTCAACTTTAGCGGGATCTACTTGGATACCACGCTCACTAACTACATGTCCAAGAAATTGGACTGCTCGAAGCCAGAATTCACACTTTGAGAACTTGGCATAGAGCTTCTCTTTATGAAGTAGTTCCAGTATGCAGTGAAGATGCTTCTCATGGTCAGCTTGGCTCTTTGAGTAGATGAGAATGTCGTCGATGAAGACGATGACGAATTTGTCTAAGTGCGGTTTACAAACGCGATTCATGAGATCCATGAATGCGGCTGGTGCATTAGTGAGCCCAAAAGGCATCACTAGGAACTCGTAATGACCATAACGAGTCCTAAATGCTGTTTTGTGCACATCTTCATCTCTAACCTTCAATTGATGGTAGCCTGAGCTCAAGTCAATCTTCGAGAAGAAACTTGCCCCTTGAAGTTGATCGAACAGATCGTCGATTCTGGGCAAAGGATACCTATTCTTGATAGTAACCTTATTAAGCTCACGGTAGTCGATGCACAAACGCATCGATCCATCCTTCTTCTTAACAAATAAAACTGGTGCTCCCCAAGGAGACGAACTAGGTTTGATGAAACCTTTGGCTAGCAAATCATCTAGCTGCGTCCTTAATTCCTTCATCTCCGTTGGTGCCAACCTATAAGGCGCCCTTGCAACTGGTGCTGATCCAGGAATAATGTCGATTCTGAATTCCACTTGTCTATCTGGTGGCAAACCAGGTAGTTCTTCAGGAAATACTTCGGGGTATTCAGAAATGACTGGGATCTCTCCAATCTTGGGTTTCGGTTCATCAATAATCACTTGTGCCATGTAGATGACACAACCCTTCTTCAAACACTTAGAGTCTTTGAGTACAGACATTTTCTCGGGCAGCCCATACTGGGTATCTCCCTGGATAGTAAGTGATTCACCAGACGAAGTCTTGATCCTCACTTGCTTCTTATTGCAAATAATCTGGGCCTGGTTATGAGATAACCAGTCCATACCCAAAACTATGTCGAAACCGGCTAGTTTTAAAGGAAGCAGGGACAAGGGAAAAGAGTGATTCTTAATGGATATGAAACATCCATCTAATAAGGTTGAAGCGGTTTCTAAAGTGCCATCTGCTAGTTCCACCTCATAATTCACACTTAAAGTTCTAACAGGCAGTTTCAACAATTCACAAAACTTATTATCTACAAATGACTTATCAGCGCCCGAATCAAATAACACTCTCGCATATACATCATTTACGAGAAAGGTACCTGTTATCACGTTGTCGTCCTTGACGGCTTCCTTAGCATCCATTCTGAAGACCCTAGCATTGGTCTTCCTAGCCTCTTCCGGCTTCTTGGCAGATTTTGGGCAATTGCTCCTGATGTGCCCCTTTTCATTGCAACCATAGCAGGTTGCATCCTTTATCTTCTTGCAATCCACGGTTTTGTGTTCCCTGGATTTGCATAACCCACATGCAAAAGGCTTCGATTGTGTTTGTGAGTTGGATTCAAACCTGCACTTCCCAAAGTGCTGCCTCTTGCAGGTTTTGCATCTGGGTTTTTCACCCGTCTGCTGACCATCCTTCTTAAAACCTGACCCCTTCTTCTGGTCATTGCTACCCTTCTGCTTCTTATCTGAACGCCGTGAGTTGTCATCCTCACGCTTCCTCTTTTCGGTATCATTTTTCCTTTGTGACCTCAGCCTGACAGCATCTGAGGTCAGGGATAACGATATGTCCGTTACTGACCGAAAAGTGGTTGGTCTGGAAGCTTTTACACTTGCTTTGATCTCCGGTTCCAAACCCCCGATAAAGCGAGCTATACGTTTAGGCTCCGGAGTTACCAAGTAAGGGACCAACCTTGACAAAGTATTGAAAGTGGTAAGGTAGGCCTGACAGTCCAGGTTTTTCATGACCAGCGCCAGGAAATCAGATTCAATTCTCTCAACCTCATGTTGAGGGCAGAAATTCTCTTTGATTAGTGCCATGAACTGTTCCCAGGTCATGTTGTATAACGGGACTTTCCCTGTGGCTTGGATCAAAGATCTCCACCAGGCTAAGGCTTCTCCTTTGAAAGACTGTGAGACAAACTTCACAATGTCTCTATTATGACAACCACTAATATCCACCACAGTATCCATTTCATCCATCCACGTCATGCAATCAACAGCTCCTTTTTCCCCATTGAAGTCTCTGGGTTTGCACGACACGAAGTACTTATATGTGCAACCCCTATTACGAGGTTCTTGGTTCTGTAGGACTCTTTGGGATGGATTACTCCTTTGATTCGAGGAGTGGTGAGAATTACTGTTGTGGGCAGTGTGGGTCCTGGAGGGTGTTCTAGTGTGTGATGCAGAATGGGTCCTCGTATGGGTACCACTTGATCCATGGTGCTGTCTATCCATAGCTCTATTAACCGCATTATCTATCATAGCTTGCAACTCTGCACCCGCTACGTTTACATGGGCATTATCATTCCCTATCCCTTGGTGACTGTTGACCTCGTTTGAGTCTGCCATGTTTCTTGAACTGTAACACATTGGCAATAATTTATTGGTGAGTTTATCATATAATTGTCTTTTATGGCAATTTTTATTAACCGTGGTAACATAGACCATATATGGTTAATTTATTACTCCCATTTATTAGGATTTCTAATATAATTTATCCTAATTATAAAACAGTAACAGTATTTATTAGCACATTAGGCCTAGTCACTGGGACAATATAGACTATAAGCTAGGATTTCAGAGAATCAAAGCATGAAGGTTTGAACAAAGTTCATTACCTTTATCAGACAGGGTCATAGATTAATACTGTCTTTTGTCTCATATGAAAATGAGAAGGGCCCGTAGGCATTCCATTACCAATGGATGGTAAAAAGAACTTATCATATTTATTAATGATTTAACCCATGATTCAGAGATCAATATAATGGGTCAGGAATAAAAATCCTTATTTAGAATGACGTGTGTGATTTTAACGAATCACATCTGCCAGGAGTGTTAACATGTTTTCAGATGTTAACTGGGATTGGAATCTTTTATACAGGTCTTACCATTATGTCCAAGTCTTATAATGACAGGTAGACTAGGTTTTACCTTTAAGATCCTTAATTGATTTAATAGGCAGATCACTTACAAAAAGGATAATGTTATTTTTGTTTATTTCTTGTATAATATATAAAGGCATAAATGACAGAAATAAAATTTCAAGCTTAACATTCCATTATAATTTACAAATTTTACATTTTTGCCCTAAACGGGACTTTTACAAATACTTGCCCACGCAGGAGCTATACTGATAACACATGTCCTCACAGGGACTATTTACAAACATAAGTGTCCACGCAGGGACTAATAAGACAAGTCCTCGTAGGGACTAGGTACAAAGGTAGATGTCCACACAGGGACTACATACACACATAAATAAATGTCCACGTAGGGACTTGATTTAAACAAGGAACTACAACAATATATATATGGGGATTTAACGATCCCGTTTCTTCTTCCCCGTAAGCAAGTTTGCCAACCCACTCATAACTCCTTCATTCTTCCTACGTTCCTTCTGGAAGTCTCGCTCCACTTTGGCCAGTCTTCGATGGAGTTCTTCCTGCTCAGGAGGAGGAGCCCGTGGTGGCTGGTAATGTGGTGGCGGCTGAACAGGTGCTTGATACCCCTGAGTTGGGTATCCCATTCCCCAAGGAGGTCCGTATGGTCCTTCAGGATTATTATGGGCTTGGTAGCTTGCTGCTACGTTGTAAGGGTCATCAGCATAGTTATAGCCATGGTATGTTGGTGGTCCATATGGGTTGTAAGCTGTCGGAGCAGTATATGCAGGGATAGGCTCGCCAAAACCCGTTGGTGGCGGTGCAATAGGTACCGAATTCACCTCCGAAACTGGAACAGAAGGTCCACCCATCTGTGGGAATTCATGAGTAGGCGGGTAATGGCTGCTGCTAGAGTGTTGAGGAGTGGTGATATGAACTCCCACTGGTCGTACTGACATCCGCGGGCCAGTCCTCCTACGTCTCGGCGGTTCTGGAGGCTCTACAAAAACTGGCGGCGGTGGAGGCGGTGGCGTGACTGCCTCGAAATGGGGATCCCCAGAGGGATCTTGCTGCTGCTGCTGCTGTGGTGCCTGCCGGTGAGGTGATGAGTGTTCAGATGGTGTATAGTACCACTCACATCGTTCGAACCTCGCCATGTGACTATCCGGACCCTCGTAGGGTGGTCCGTGGTAAGATGAACCATCAGAGATCGAAAAAGGATGGTTCCGGGATCCTGTTGAAGCCTCGACGGGATCTGTGTCCTCGTCCATATCTTGATCACCAGAAAAGTGATCCTCCGGCCCTAGTGGGTTAAAGCCCACGTGCTCTGGTAGGTACTCCGCTGGGTTAAACTGGCCCTGAAATACCGGAGTAGGATCGCCGAAGGAATGGTGCGCCGGAGATTGTTGTTGCTGGTCGTGGGGCTCATTCTCTGAATGAGGCCCAAAGGAGTGCTGATATGAAGGCGTTGAAACATGTGATGTGGATCGCCTGGCAAGCTCCTCATAAACCCTCCAAGGTTCGTCATGATTGTGACTCCTTGTAGAAGAAGAAGTTCGCCGGTGCGAAGGACCTGCCTCATGGTCGTTAGGCGCGTTAACTCGTCCTCTTAGTCCTCTGAATCTTGGCGGCATTGTTTAACCTGTTTATATAAATAAGGTAACACCAAGGAAAAATAATAAAGGACAAAGTTTAAAATTTTAAAATAAAACATTTTCGGATTATTCCTAAGTTCTTTGTCTAGACTCGAAGATTTAGGAATGTGCAATTGTGTCATTGAGATTAAACACAAAAGGCTAGTGTTTAATTCACTCAATGTTGGCTCTGATACCAACCTGTCACACCCCGAATTTCCACGTGTCACCGGTGGGCCCGGTAGGGGAGTATCGTGACGTGGTTGGCAACATAATAGTCAAACAACACAATATTTAAATGCACAGCGGAAGCAAAGTATAGATTTAATTCAACCAACGATGTTGTAATATTAAGTATCACAAACAGTCGAATATAAATCCACAGGTAGATCAAATTTAAAAAGGAAACAAATGTTCAACAGTTTATGACATCCAAGCTGGCGAGACTTAATGTGGATGCTAGGAGACAAGCCAGCCTATTTCGCGTAGTACCTGCACTTAACCTTTTTAAGAAAATACGTCAGTTTACACTGGTAAATACAATCAACCGACTCATTTTGAAAAGAGTTTATGAAAATGCATTTAAGGCACAAGGCACAAATAATATTTATAACTTGGGATAATTATTTAAATATATAATACTTGTATGGATTTACATGTTCCTTATGCGTTCAGTAGCCCGGGTCGAGCCGGGTTAAAGATCAATTAACACACCACTTTATTTATGAGACACTAACAGGTGTACGCCTACACCTGAGTGCTGAGGTCGTGGCCATTTCGTAAAATGATGCCAGGGATATCCGGGACACGGTCATTAACCCCCCAAAGGCTTTAAGTAAACAAAACAATGTTAAACGAGACGTCTCAATACTTTCATTATCATTCATTCAATCAAAGATTCAACGTCCCGACCAAGCGGTATTTTATATACCGTACCCCAAGCTCGTATAGGGAAAATAAGTTAAAAGTATTTACCTGAGTAAGTATAGTTCAAAATCAGCGAGTGCAAGTATCTTTTACTGGTTCTCCTAATCTGGAACGAAGGTTTATAATAACCTATTAGAATCCTAACGGGTCTTTAGTTAAGCTTACGCTTAGACCGGTTAGTTTTAAAGATACGGTTCGTACGCACGATTAAGCGAAGACCGGATAGAATGTGATTTAGACCCGAAAAGTTTGAAGACTTGCTTAATATGGGTATATGATACACATTCTGGATTTTGAGGTAAAACCGATAAGGTTTGACCCGTTTCGGCTAATTTATGTAAACTAGTTACATAAACCGAACCGAACGCGCATGAAGCGTAACGGGTATCCGTAAGAGTCCTAAACAGGTTTCCTAAGTTAACACGCCTTAAATAAGTTGTGACATCAGTAGGATATCACCCATGATGCCCCAAACGAGTTTAATCTCTTAATAAGCCCCGTAGGGGTATTTTGGTCATTTTAAAGATTATAAAAGGATTTAATTTGGTTTCTGTGAACCGGGTCTGGTTACATCAGTAAAATGGCTTATTTAAACAGGCTATAACATTTGGTTATAAGTCTTATATGTCAAAATAGTTTTAAACCCAAACTATGCGTTAAATACGCGTATAAAGCCGTTTTAAGCGACGTACGGTTTAAAATACGATTCTGAGTTTCTTGATCAGTAAAACAGGTTCAAAACACTCTATTTAATATTTAAAATCAGTAGCAATTGGATTGGCGTTAAAAGGATTTGTAAAACTCATTTTATGGCCGAAAAGGGTATATTCGGTATTAACCGAATTAAGGCGCTAATCCAAGCTTATGATCAGTTTAAAAATAATTAAAAATCTTCAAAAATCCCAAAATATTATATTACATCAGTGGGTAAAAGATTTGGTGTCAAAAATTGGGTTTAGATAGGTTTTATGCTAATGACGCCGTTTAATTAATAAAAGCGTTCTTAATTACGTCATTAAGCATAACTCCTAATCTAGACCTCCGATTAACGTGAAATTTTCGGGACATGCATAATAATCAGTAACTAAGATTATGGCACTTCCACATTTCCAAAAATCTCGTTTTATGGTCATAAGGGCATTACGGTCAATATTTAGGCGATTAACGGAAACATCGAACGATTAGGGATTCGAGTGGTATAAACGCAGAGGCTTATACACACATGTAACTAGGTCCTAATGGAACCTTAAGGCATGTCTAAACCTATAAGAATCGGGTCAGAACTGAGGTCAAAGCAAAAGTCAAACTTTTGCGTATCTCGGCTCCGAATCGGTTCTAAACATAAAGTTGTCGAATCAAACAAGTGTAGACAAGTTATTATACTTATTTTCAAGTTATATGACTAATAAAACAGGTTACACGCCTTCCGTATCATTAAATATGCGATTAAGGTTTCTGTTGACTTTTTCGGATAACCTTTGACTCGATAAACGACCTAGTTAGGATTCGAATTAGTGAGTGCCCTTTTAGGGGTTTATTAACCATATAAATACCAACTTATAACAACCTTTGATTCGAAAAATCTCTGGACCATTTATTTATTATCGAAAAGTCAAACCGTAGTTACGACGGTTTGATTTCTAGGCCATAAACTAAGTATGAATGAATTAGGAAAGATCAAGGGTACTTACACTTGTCTAATGGATGATATGGAATGTTTGTGGCCTGCTTGAATGGTCTTGAAATGCTCAGGAGATGAAAAGAATGATGAATGCACAATGTTGCATATTGTGGTCTTTATAAATGACTTCAAACCCTCTTAGATGATCGACAACTAAGCCTAGGATGTTGCAATAACATCCACAAGTATGCTACACACTAAAAACCATCTTAGGGCAGCCCAAGGTATGCCAAACATGTGTTTAAGTCGGTTAAAAATCATGCAGGACATCTGTGCAGGCTTTCTGTCCAGATAAGGCAGTCGCGTAGCGCGACTGCCGGGGACCATACGCTCGCGCTACGCGAGCATGAAGATGACCAGCTTAGCAAGTTTTGTTAAATTGCAATTTCAGTCCCTGGTCCTAAAAACATCGCTTTCACCTGGTTTCTTGCATAAAGGACCTTTTATATTTATATATAGGGGCTTTAATACTTATACCCACTTTGTCAAGTCCTCGGGTAACTTTGTGATCACCCGAAAAGCCCTAAATTTCAATGTTGACGATTCTAACCTTCACACACGGATTCTATCATAACTTTCTCATACGGTAACGAATCTTGGTGAAATTTTTATGGTACATTCTAGTGAGCATAATTAATCATTACAAAGCTTCGGGTTTGTCAAAAGGTCACTCAGAGGTATATCTTTAACATGTTGACACAATTAACCCCTGTAGTTTGTAATCTCTCACTTTCTTTCACAATTCGCTTCGTATGATCCATGATCTATTCGTTTTAGGCTATAAACATTATGTAGGGTTATTGCAAAGTATAATTATTCATTGTTGACACTTTGAACCCTTCTATTTACACAGTTTCACTGTTTGTCAACTTTGGTCCTTCAAGAACATTCTTTCACACGTTCAAACCTATGACACGTGTCAACACCTTATAGGACGTAAATTTTCGAGGTGTTACATTTCATGCCAAACATTAAACAATTCACCTAGATTGTCGATATGCTGATCCACTTAAATTCTTACACACATTTCATTCTGTTCAGGATACAGATTTAGTATTTTAAAGACTTAAACTTATACGTGTGTCCCACCTCTAGAATATACTCCCGTATCCAGAATCCCAATAATCAGTCTTACAGGTGAGTATACTACAATGATATCTGTACATAATTTAGGTATGCGAGGGCCGAGGGATCTCAGGTCGATACTTCCGTATACGCAGCGAGATATCAGCTTCGACTTTAAGGTGTGTCCCCTTTAGAGGATCTTTTTGCTACAACAGCAGCGACTATCAATTTTATTGTTTCATCGGCATGCTGAGGGTTTATGCTGTGTTTCAAGCATTTGCAGAAAGTATTATCCAAGGACTAGGTCAGAACTACAGTTCAACAGAAGTCCCGGAATAATACCCCAGACATCATTGAATATAAAAACCTAGTATATCAGATTATGAGACCTTTCAAACAAGATTTCAGGGGTTACCTATATATCCAAGTAGTGTTCCCCACGAAATAAGCAAGTAAGATTTTAGGTTTATATCCCGAACAAATCTACTAAAAGTGTAAAAACCTATCGACACATCATCAGTGAGACTGTTTAACGCATTTGAACTTTCATTTCTTTAGCATACTGTAACCGTCTAGCTGATGTACTATCATTTTCCCTTTTTACACAAACTCTTTTTGAAATTTTATCATGTTTTTGGGTTTTTGAAATTTTCTAATGTTTTTGGCTTTTTCGAATTTTTTATTGTTTTTGTATTTTCTGAAAATAAAACTACTATCTCCCCCTAAAAACCAAAACAAGTAAAAATTCGACAAACCATTGCAGATTGTTTTTCAACATCATCTACAGTGGTACCTTCATCAACGCCAACAATTTCCTCCGCATCCGATAGCAACTTCATACCATTAAGTTTCAAAAGATATTTAAAACGTGTTTTGTCAAAAGCTTTGGTATGTAAGTCAGCTTTTTGTTCATTGGTGTGGATTTTCTCTATTCGTATCAACTTCTTCTCGAAACAGTCTCGGATGAAGTGATGACGAATTTCAATGTGTTTAGTTTTAGCGTGATGAACAGGATTTTTTGTTATGTTAATTGCTGCCTCATTATCAACAAAGATAGGGGAGTTAAGAAATTGCAAACCGTAGTCTCGCATCTGTTGCTGGATCCACAAGATCTGAGAGCAGCAGCTGCTAGCAGATACATATTCAGCTTCACAAGTGGATAAAGCGACAGAGGTCTGCTTCTTGCATTGCCAGGTGACCAATCGTGGTCCGAAAAACTGGCACCCCGCTGTTGTTGATTTAGCATTCACTTTGCAGCATCCGAAATCAGAATCAGAATATCCTTCGAGCATGAAGTCGCCAACTTTTGGATACCACAACCCCAGAGATGGAGTTCCTTTCAGGTAGCGTAGAATCCTTTTCACAATTACCATGTGCGAAGCTCTAGGATTTGACTGAAATCGAGCTGCGAGGCAAGTTGGGTACATAATATCCGGTCTTGGTGCCGTCAAGCACATTAACGAGCCGATCATGGAACGATACAATGTTTCATCTACCTTCTCTCCGGTGAGATCAGGGTTTATCCCATGATTCGTCGCTAATGGGGTGGACATTGGTGACATTCCTGACATCCCGAATTTCTCTAGAACATCGTGAACGTATTTTGTTTGATGTATGAAAGTTCCATCGGGAAGTTGATCAACTTGAAGTCCCAAGAAGAACTTCATCTCACCCATTGAAGACATTTCAAACTTCTGCTTCATAACTTGTTCAAAATCTTTGCAGAGTTGTTCATTTGTAGACCCGAAAATTATGTCGTCCACGTAAATTTGGACAATCAGAAGATGCCCGTCGACTTCTTTTGTGAAAAGAGTGGCGTCTATCTTTTCTCGAGTGAAGTGGTTGGCAAACAGATGTTGAGACAAGGTCTCATACCAGGCTCTCGGGGCCTGATGTAAGCCGTACAACTCTTTGTCAAGGAGATAAACTTTATCTTTGTGAATTGGGTCGGTGAAGCCCGGTGGCTGTCCGACATAAACCCCCTCTTTCACCTTGCCGTAGAAAAATGCCGACTTCACATCTAACTGAAAAACTTTAAATCCTTTCCATGATGCGAATGCAAGGAAGATTCTGATAGCTTCAAGTCTTGCGACAGGGGCATATACTTCGGTGAAATCTATCCCCTCCTGCTGACTGAAACCTTGGACAACGAGTCGAGCTTTGTTTCGAATGATAACTCCTCGATCATCCCTCTTGCATTTAAACACCCATTTGGTATTAATCTTCCGGTGACCATCGGGCAAATCTACTAGCTTCCATACACCTAACTTCTCGAATTGACTTAACTCCTCTTGTATTGGATTTACCCACGAATCTTCAGTAAGCGCCTCTTTGTACGTCCTTGGTTCTATCTGCGAGATAAAACAACTTAATGAAAATTCAGTTTGTAAAGGAGCAACTTTTGTATAAAAACATGTAAATCCTTGATCAAGCTGTCTTCGAGTGCGGACGCCTGATTGCAGTTCTCCGATTATCAGTTCCTCCGGATGATAAGAAAGCGTTCTTGGCATCACCTCGCCTGAAACATCTACTTCGCTCTCCAAATTTGTGACGTTTTGATTAGCAACTTGTTCACTGACTGGAATATTTTGACTTGAAAACTGGATTAGCTCCCCCTCAGAGTCTGAATCATCATGATCGAATATTGGTCTGTTTTCAGATTCTTGATTATCATTCTCTACCGTCTGATTTTCTTGAGCAACATCATTTTCAATATCGTCATGTTCTCCAGCATTGCTTGGACCCGCCTCATCATCATTTGAAGCTTGTCGTTTTCGATAAGTTTCTGCTGGAAACCTTTCATCTTCATACTCTCTCAGAATATCCAACTCATCAAAGAACTCTGGTTCTTCCTCCATGTTGAAGGACTCCCACAAAGTATCATAATTTAAACGCCATGAATCGCCAGGATTCTGTGGAGGCATTGTATTACCTTGACATTCAACATTTTGAGCTTCAATAATCCGCTTCAGACTTGGAACGAAGACTCGTCGTAATGGACTTGCATAACCTACGAATATTCCTTCAATACTCTTCGGTCCAAACTTTCCAAAAGGCTCTAGAACAGTACAGGGTGACCCGAACGGTTCAAGATACTTCAAATTCGGTTTTCAGTTATTGATCAATTCAAAGCATGTTTTGTTGAATTTCTTGACAGTGAGAACTCTGTTGAGCGTATAGCATGCGGCAGAAACCGCTTCTGCCCAGAAATTTATCGGTAACTTTGAATCAGCAAGCATTGTTCTGGCCGTTTCGATTAGCGTCCTGTTTTTACGTTCTGCGACACCATTCTGTTGCGGAGTGTACGGAGCACTAAACTCATGCAAGATACCTCTTTCATCACAATATTCTTCCATCTTGTTGTTCTTGAACTCAGTACCATTATCACTTCTAATTCTTCGGATACGCCTTTGGTACAAATTTTCAGTCTTTCTGAACAACCCCCTCAAACTGTCAAATGTTTCTTCTTTCGACTTCAAGAATGATACCCATGAAAATCTGGAATAATCATCAGTAACCACAAGACAATACAGTTCTCCTGTAATACTTTTGACATTCACAGGACCGAATAAATCCATGTGAAGTCTCTCCAAAGGTCTTGAGATAGAATTGACTTGCTTTTTGGGGCGTGACTTTTTCTTTTGCTTGCCTTTCATGCAGCTAATGAACTCTTTTTCTAGATGGAAACCTTTAATGTGAACTCCCAGAACCAAATCATTATGCACCAGATGATTCATTTTTCGAAGATGAATGTGCCCCATCTTACGATGACACAACTTTGATTCTTTCTCCGTTGCTCTAGAAACAAAACAGTGTGCTTGACCCGTTGTTGTAGTTGCTACAGTCATGTCTAAAACATACAGATCATTCACTCTAGGAGCTCTCATGATGATCCATTCTTCAGGAATAACAAAGCCTGGTTTCAAAATCAAACACTCTTTGTCTGTGAAGTGAGTAGTATACATCCGGTCACAAATCTGCGAGATACTTAGCAGATTATTTTCAAGCTCAGCAATGTAGTTAACTCTTTCAAACGTGACGATCCCGTTGGATAACGTTCCTTCACCAACAATTCTACCACCTTGGTTACCAGCGAACCCTACATAACCTCCATTGATATTTCTAACATCATACAACAGCGCTGTCTTTCCTGTCATGTGCCGAGAAGCTCCACTATCCATAATCCAACGTGAAACGGATCTCGGAAGCTCCTGCACATATCAAAAGCATTTAATGAGATTTTGATGCTACCCAAGCCTCTTTTGACTCGGGTAACTGGATATTAATGTGAGTTTTTGTAGTGTAAAGTGGCGGAAAGTTTTTATCATTCATTTTTAGGCTTTCAGTAGTCCCAACTTCAACCTCTTTGAATAAGAAAAATTCGTCTTTTTGAGGTTGACCAGCTGGTTGATTTTTCTTCACCACATATTTCTTTTCAGAAGTCGATTTTTGTTTCTCATAAAAATCCAAAGGTACATACATTTTCTTTGTAGAAGATGATGATTTTTCAGTTTTAGACACCTTTGGTGAATCTGCTTTCTTTTCAACAACTTTTGGCTTCCATGTTTGTTGAGGTGATGCAACCCGTTGGTAAAATTTATCATTTTTAGATGTTGAATTCTTAACAGGTTCATTTTTGATCTTGGTGTTTTCATTTTTCAAAACATTTTTCTCAACAAACAATGGAGCCTTTCCTTTCACAACATCTCTCTTGATAGAATTCTTCACAGTTTCAGTCTTAGGCTTCAAGTTGGTACACTTTCATGCAATATGTCCAACTTGATTACATTTGAAGCATGTTCGGGTGTCAACTACCTGACTTGAGCCTTCAGATTGAGGCTGTGAGGCCTTCTTTTCAAAGAACTCTTTGTTTGATTTTAAAAAAATTTCAGATTCCTCATCAGAAAGTGAACTTGAACTGTTCACAAACACCTTTTTCTCAGCAAACTTCTTGTTCTGAACATTCTTTTTCTGATAATTCTTACCACCCTGATATCCTCCCGACCATTTATTTCGATTGTTGTTTGAAAAACGTGGTGGAATGACAGGTTTTTTATAGTAAGCTTTATCTTTATCAAAATTCATTTGTCTCTTTGTCTGTTTCAAACCGTCTACTTCAGACAAATCAATTTCAACCAATTTGAAAACATTTTTCAATTTGCTCACATTAACATTCTCCAGAGGAAACTCAAAATCTGAATACAACTTATCAGAACCAGACATCTTGTACATCACAAGACCCGGTTCATCATTTAAGTTGTTTTTAGATTTTGGTTTCGGAATGTAATTGTTCAGAAAACATTCTTCATCTTCAGTCGAATCACTATCCAAGACACTTTCAGCCATGCCTTTAACAATCTCAGTTTGAACACTATCATCAGATGATGATGAAGAAAATGTCACATCAATTGTCTCTGGCAATTTTATCTCATTTGTTTCAATTTCATCATTAACCAACCCTGATTGTTTCTTTGAAAAATTGTTTAGAACAGGTGGCGGAACTTGATGAAACCTCACCCCAGTTCCATCACAGTATACATCTTCGCCAGCTTTGTTTTTCCCAATGGGTTTTGGAACAATGTGTTGCAAAACAAAGCTTGCAGAGTTGTAACTGTTCAGTTTCAAATTAATACGCTCATTCTCAATCTTAGCTTCTTCAAACTGAAGCTTCAATTTTGCAATTTCATCAAGTTGTTGGTTGATTAACTCTTCTTTTACTCTAAGAACCCCTGATAGTTGAAGATTTTCTTTCGTTGTTTTACCATTTCTTTCATCAGAATCTTTAACCGTTCGCTTTAGCTTCTCAAAATTTTCAGAAATTTTACGATTTTCAAGAATCAACTTTTCGTTTTCTTTTCTTATTCTTTCTATGTCATTTTTATCATTTTCAATTTTCTCAGCTAATTCTTTAGATCTATCATTCGAAGCTTTCAGCATTTTGTCACGGTTTAAGATTTGATTTTCAACACTCTTGACTCTACTAGTCAACTCTTCAACCTTCTTACCATTGAGGTAAGTGATTGTACTACAAACTTTGCACTCTTTCATGCAATTTTTGCAGTCATTTTCAGATTTAACTTTCTTACATGACTCAAGTGTACCATTTGAACTGACCTTGTTTTTGGACTCAGTTCCAGAACTAGAAACTACCTCAAGTTCTTTTGCTGCAAGAACTTTTTCAGCCATCATCCTCAAGTTTTCAGCCGTTAACTCTTGTGATGTATCAATGATCCCATCATCAGCATTCTTTGACTTGGGCTTCTGTTCTGCTTCTTTGACTTTTTCTTCTTTCTCTACTAGTTTCTCATCACCACCTCCCCACCATTCTCTTTGTCTAGCTTCTTCTTCCTCGGCAAATTGCTGGGTGAGAGCATCAACACTAATGGAATCTGGGTCAACTGCAATGTTTCCTTGTGGATCAAGGTAACATTCTCTGTCGGCATCCCACCTTTTTGCTCTTTTAGCTTCTCTGTATGTGTTATAAATTCTGCTCATTCTGGTTTGGGCTTTCATTCTTCGGTTGACGAACTTTTCTTCTTCAGTTCTATTGTCTTTAAAAGGAACAATCTTCGTCACAAATGCATAACCCACCGCATCTTCCTCTGGTAGCAGTTTGCTCCAATCAAACCCTTCATCATCATGAATCACAGCAAGAGCTCTAGATTTTTCTTTATTGTCTTCAACCTGCTTCAATCTAGGAGGCTCAGATTTATTCTGGTGATAAATTGCTTTCTTGTAATAATCATCTTTGAAAGGGTTCTCCGACTCATCAGCATATGCATTTCTGCATTCTCGTTTGAAGTGACCTTTCTGCTTACATTTGAAGCATGTCACCTTGGACTTATCAAACCCCAGCTTGGTAGATGCACCACCAATTGTCTTCCTGCCGGTAATTTCCATGAAACGTTGTGCTCGACGAACAGCACTGGCCATAGCCCAACGAATATCGATCAGCTCCATTTCCTCAGGATCAATCTGATCATAATCTTCTTTCATCAGATTGGTGTTACATATCTTCCCAGCTACTAACCCTTCATACGACTCCAACACAGATGCTAGAAAGATCATCTGCTGTTTAGCCGACTCCTCATCAAAATTCTGAGCATTCTTCAAATCCACCGCAATGTTACATTGAAACACGTTCTTTGGAACAGATTGTTGTTGACTTGAAGAATTTGAAGAAGATCCCTGGCTTGGAGTATTAGATGAAAGACCTCCATGAAAACCATTGTTTAAACTTGGACTTTCTTTACTTGAAGGATTTGAATTTTCAGCGGAGAAAGCAGTTCTTGGAGAAACATTCTTGGGAATCATACTCTTTGGATAGTACAGCTCCATGTTTTGTTGGTATGATGAATGATTTACTTTGTGTGTTTTCTTTATCTCCAATTCATGACTCTCTAGTCTTTCAATCAGCAAGTCGACAGTCAGATCTTCAGCTTTGATTGTATTCTTTAACATCAGTGCATAGTACTGCCAATCCATCTCTTCTGGTAGTGAATCGAACAGTTTGTCAACTAGCTCCTCTTGAGAATAGAGAATTTCGTGCCTCGCCAATTCCAACTTTAAGTGCCCAAATCTTTCAATCATTTTACAAACAGATTCATTTTTTAAGCATCCAAACAAGTCAAACTCTTTTCTCAGCAATTTCTTTTTGTTTTTTACTATTTCTGCACTCCCTACACATTTTATTTTTAACTTTTCCCATAGATCTTTTGCATTTGTGTATTCAATGAGTGAAATAATGTCGTCTCTTACGGACTGGTGAATCAAAGCGACGCATTTTTGTTCAGCCACAAAGTTCTCTATGTCTTCAGTTTCTTCCAGATTCTCACAATCATGTCTACCACTTTTGAAACCGTTCTTTAAGCTTTTCCAGCTTGGATATGCGAATGCTTTCAGCCATTCATCGAATCTTTTTGCCCACCGATTATATTCTTCGATTGCCATTAGCTTTGGTGGTTTGTTGTATGTACCATATGCGCTTTCAACACTTAGGGCATCAGATAAAGTTTTCTTCGGTTTCGGATTATCATTTGAGTGGTTGGAAGTATCGTCTCCGGAGTTACCCGCGAAAGCATACATCTCACTGAAGGGATTCATGAATTCTTCCATTTTCAAATACCTGAAACAATCTTCAAACACTTAGATAATTTTTACAAATTCTAAAAATTTCAAACACTTGAACCAAATGATGAACCGTCCGAGTAGTTATCCGGACGAATGACAGATGTTATCCGCACGGATAATGATACGCTCGGATGATTGTACGTATGAATAACTTTGACCTTTTGACTTTTCAGGTTATCCGCACGAGTTGTAATCCGTGCGAGTAACAATGATGATGTCAGCAAACAACTTTCAGTAACTAACTAATCCAAACCGTTCAGACAGCTGTCCGCACGGGTGAATGACGTCATCAAATACGAACAGCTAAACATGATTTTCGATGAATTTGATCTAGTTTTAGGTTGAATCTGATTATGAAACTAAGTAGGATTATACTTTGAATGATTGCGAATCAATTGATATCAATTTTAACAAATTTTAACCGTATATTCTTGCTCAATTTTAAGTTTTTCTGATTTTATGGTGACGAATGAAGAACGAATGCAAAAACTAAGTAGAAGTAGAAGAAATCTATCAAATTTCTGGTGAAATTTGAATCAAATCGGCAACAAATGTCAAATCTCCGGTGTAATTTGACTTTGATCGACGAATAAAGCTTGAATTCCGATGAATTCAATGTTGTTGATCTCGATTCAGCTCCCTGGACGCTCTGATACCACTTGTTGGTCCCGTTGATACAGGATCTGATCGTAGGAACAAGATGAATCGATTTCGTCTTAATGTGCGGAATCCATTATGATGAATCACAGATTTGTGCAACACAGAATTCAACGTTTAACTGCTTGTTTGTTCGTTCTATTGATTGTTCTGAAAGTCACAAAGATCCGTTAGAAGTACAGACTGTCCGTGCGTGTCAAAAAGTCCTAACAAAGTTGCACCGGACCTTCTATTTATAGGCAACTTCAGGAGACTAAGAAGTGTTGTACGTACGGGTGGGCTATCCGTGCGTATGACTCACCCGTGCGTATGAGTTATCCGCGCGTATGACTTATCCGTGCGGATAAGTCATCCGTGCGTATTACCATACGTACGTATTGCCATGCGTGCGGATGAACTTGTCCCAAACAACACTTTCACATACAGTACCTATTCCTGAGTTGTCATGCTAACTACATACATACATACAGACAATATACATAAACACAGAGTACAAAAATATGACTACATGCTGACGGAAGCTACAGACGTAATGTACTAACAGGTTTGGATGGTTTTAGCGGGTCGGTTATGAGTGGTTAACCGTGTATTTAGCTTAGCTAAAAATAGTTTTTTTTAACATGGAATAAATTTTTATTGCATATTTGTATATATTAGTATATTACATAGTATAAAAAATACATATAATCTATACTATTAATACCAATTATTATCGAATATTGAAATAAAGTGATATGATACATTCCATAAATTTAAATAAACATCCAACCAAAACCACAAGACTATATGAAAAACATGTAAATACTAAAAATCTTCAATAAACAATTAGGGCCCCCTACCACGTGTTGGGCCAGGATCCGTTCTCACCGTTCTCACACTTTTCACCGTTCTCTCCTGAACCCGTTTCTATATATATGTATATATATATATATATATATATATATAGGGTAGAGTTATTGGAAAAAAGGGTGTGTTTTGTGAGAAGTGTAGGAAGGAATCTACACCATTTTATCTATAATTTAATGGTTGAAATTATAATGACAAAATTGTAAATAATGTTTATCATTAAAATAATTAATTTTCTAGATTAAGGGTATAAAGGTAAATATAACAATTTTAAATTTAGAAACCTACATGCAAGTTCCCCCTCCCCCCTCCCTTCTTTTTTTAAACGTCAATAACTTTTTACACGTAACTCTTTTTTTTAAAAATTAAACCATAATAACTAGTGTTTTTTATCTTTAATTTGAGTACCATATTGTTATACTTATATAGAGAAAAAAACTACGTTTCGATTGGATGTTTTAGTCCATGGTGTTTTATCTATGTTCATACAATGGTGTTTTAATTGTATTCTGATTCAAGACATTGTGTTTTACAGTAAAACACCATGAACGTATATAAGAAACCATAACATTGCAAATAATGAATTATGATTCAAGTCGTGATGTTTTAACATCTAAAGTCTGTAACATTGTATTGTCATTACAGTCATGGTGTTTTAACATCTGGAATAGCAATAGAATCATTCTAGGTGTTAAAACACCATGACTATATTATGATTCAATTCATGGTGTTTTTGGAATTTATATGGTGTTTTATACCTACAAAAATCATTCCAGCTATTATAACGCCATGGCTGTATTACGATTCAAGTTGTGGTGTTTTTTGGAATTCGTATGGTGTTTTATACGAACTGGTGATTCAAAAAAATAAGAACTAGTGATTAAAAAAATACGAACCATAATTTCCTTCGATCATGAATCAGACGATAATGATTTAGAAAATCTCTGAGTTGGTATATAAAACTAAATTCTTAAATCTTTGCAAAAAATAAAATAATATCACTAACCTAAAATAACTCACTGGAGGTTAAAAAGATTATTTTATCAATTAATTAAACTTTAAAATAAATTACATTATTGCCCTTTTTAATTAATTAAATTGAAGGACACATGTCAACAACATATTATTTCCTACACTTCTCACACTATTAACCCTTTTTGCAGGATCCTTAATATATATATATATATACACACACACACCTGTATAGTGGAGAGTTTAAATGAGAACGCTAAATATCGCGAAACCCGTGAGAACGAATGAAAAAAACCGCAAAAACTTGGTAAAAAAACATTTCAAATTCAAAATTTCTTTTTACACTTATCATTATTATTCGAATACAATATTAAAAATTAAATGTACACATGTGTAAATTTGTTGTATTTATGCATGTGTAAAATTTTTATTAAGAGTGATTTTAAGAGGAATGATGAATTATTTAAAGAATAAATTCTTTTTTTAATGTTGTATTTTAACTAGAATGAAGCTTGCATTAAAAAATTGATTTTTATTGTTTTTTTTCATTCGTTCTCACGGTTCTCGCAATATTTAGCGTTCTCAAAATAATATATATATATATATATATATATAGGTAAAGGGTAGGATACAAATCTCCTTATCGTATATTACGTACGCTACAATCTCAGCCGTCCGATCATCTTCCCTCATTGAATTCGCATGTTGTAAAATTACCACATACGAAATTGTTACAAAAAAACAACATGCTATTTCATCAAAATTATCGCATGCGAAATTGGTACAAAAAAAACAACATGCGAATTCATCAAAAATTATCACATGCGAAATTGTTATAAAAAAACATGCTATTTCATCAAAATTATCACATGCAAAATTGGTACAAAAAAAACATGCGAATTCATAAAAAATTATCACATGCGAAATTGTTATAAAAAAAACAACATGCGATTTTAAAATGCGGGAAGATGATCTGACGGCTGAGATTGTAGCGTACGTAATGTACGATAAGGGCATTTGTATGATAACCGGCCTCTATATATATATAGCATTAGGTTCAAGAGTGAACACTAGTGTATTTGCGAATCGAGCGAACTAATCCTTGCCAAACACATGTGTAAATCAATGGCTAGGATTTGATAATGAAATATACTAGGGTATTTTACGATTTGATGATGAAATCCTAGCCATACACGTGTGTGAATCAATGGCTAGGATTTGTTCACTCAGTTCGCAAATACACTAGTGTTCACTCTAGAAACCCACCCTACACACACACACATATATATAGGCTTCGGTTCAATTGAGAACCACCACGAGTTGTGAGAACCATGAGAACTCCTACTTCTTCGCGAGTTCGACCACAATTTTTTGCACAAATGTAGATGAAAATATTATAAACACATCTGTAAAAGAAAGCAAAAAAAAAAAATTGTCGAGTCGGTAGTTTTACCTGATGTAAGTTTTGTTTACGTGCTAATGTAAATTTTGGTACGATGATAAATATTCTTTTACACCTCATGTAAACTTGTGTATACGGCATTTAAAAAAAATTGCTGAAACAAGTGATTTTTTTTAGATTTTTAAGAAATATTTTTTTTGGAAAAACCTTTTGGATGGACTAGTTCTCATGGTTCTCACAACTTAAGGTGGTTCTCATTTGAACCTAACCATATATATATAAGCTTATAAAACCTTTCAGACCCAATAGCCTGCCCTGATGAATGGGACACATTTAGTTTCAAAGCACGCCTATATATGATTTTTAAAAAATCAAAGTTTCGAATTAAAAAAAAAACACAAAATGATTCTCAACCTTATCTCTCAATCTCAAACCACATTTCTCCCCACCATCCTTCTCATTTTCAATTAAACGATACTACAAAAACAAACACAAACCAAACCCACCCAAGTCAAAACGTCGGTTTTCAACAATTTCAACAACCTGGATTTGCACTACACTAGATGCCCACAAACCCAAACATAAGTCCAAACTTTGGTTTCAACAATTTCAACAAGGTGGTTATGCATAATATCTAGAGGCACAATTTCAACAACCCGCTTATACAAGGTTTTTAGCCCCCATCGACACTCAATCTTCGGGGATGTCGAGCCCTTCACCTATGACTACCCTCTCAATCTTTGGGCTCATTTGCATAGTTATTTTTGTAATAAAATCGATGCTACACCTCGAATCACCGAACATTTAAAGTCGCATTGGCGCACAATTCAACTCCGGTAACCAAGTTTATAGGGATGTTCAACAACAATAGTCAGATTAAGAAAGGTGGTTGGTCAATTGATATACTTGTAAGCCAAACTAAACAAGAATACGCGATAGAAAACTTAACACGCGTTTAAATATGAGCATGTTTTCAATATTTTCAATGAAGAGCCAAAATGGCATGAATTGTATCATACCTCGATTTCCGGTGGGCCCGGATGGGTCGTGATGATTGGATAACAGTATCACAATTTAATAATGCAACGGAAGTATTTAGAGTAAAAGTATTCATTCTTTGAAAATCTGAATATACATATAAAAGTTTGTTCAAATATTCAAACGAAAGCCCACATGCGGGATGTAGTAAAATGAGTTTTAGACATCATAGGCCTTAAGCGAGGAGTTACAAATTCCATAGCCTTTATCATAGCCGACCCAGATTCCCAGCCTAATATCAAGGTTCGGTACCTGTAGTTCAATATTTTGAAAATACATCAGCTTTCGCTGGTAAATACAATTAACTGACTCATTTTGAAAATAGTTTTTCAAAAATGATTTTTATACACAGAGAAAATCCGTAGGTAATCATTTAATATTTCTTGGGATTTAATTTTGTCACCAGATTTACAAACTTGTCATACAATGGGAACCAGAGATCAAAGCCAGTCAGTATGCGTACCCCGGCACGTTATTCCGTATGGCCATAATAGTTCATGAGTCGGGACGCACGGACACGGTACCAATAATCCCCAATTGTTTCAGTTATCAAGTAAAACGGATTAAACTGAGTTCTTACATTTATGAGCTATCTTAGACGGGTTATTTATGCAATACCTGCTCCAAGTGGCATATTCGCCATACCCCAAGTTTTAAAACAAAATAAGTTAAGAGTATTTACCTTTTTGCTAGCTTCCAACCGATAGCGATTTTAATATAGTAAAAGCCGTAAAGTCAAATTATTAAAACTCAAGTCTGAATATCTGGGAGGTTCTATAGTCCGGAGTGAACAAAATCAGTTATCTGTTTAGATTGTATACGGGTCATAGGTTAGTTCCTTAGACACGACCCATTACTTAAGAATAAGATTGGTTCGCTAGATTGAGCGTAGATTAGTTAGAATGTGGTTTATACCTATCCGAGTGTAAGGACCCATTGGATAAAGGTTTATTAGACCAACATTCTGATTTTGAAAAGTTTTGACGCGTTACGCGTAATTTATGCGAACTAGGTTCGCATAACTTAGTTATGCGTGTAAAGACGAGTTCGGAAGGTCGTATGGGCTTATGACAAGTCTAAGTATTAAAATTATATCTTTAGATGATATATATTCTGTTCCAAAATCATATTATAATTTGGTTCAGATTGAAACCATTTTAACCACATAGGGCATCGTGGTCATTTTAAACAATATTTTCAAGACTTGTCATTTAACTCATCAAACGCAATGACCAAGTGGTATAACTTCAGAGAGTTATATTCAACAATAATATGGTCTCAAAATAAGTTTAAAACAGATCTTAACATTGACCAAACGGGTCAGAATCTAAAGTCAAAGCAAAAAATCAAACTGCTTGACTTTTGACATTCGGGTTCTAAACTGAATTAAACAAGTTAAGCAAGCTAACCTCAGTTTATATAAGTCGTATAACTTGTACATATGCTAAAACATCTGAGTTATAAGTTACAAAAACTATTTCCATCATTTATGAAGTTTAATTAAAAAGTTCAACTTTTACGTAGCATGCTCGACCTATCAATTCAACTAGCAGACGTAATAATCTGAGGGTATGATCATAGAGGGATCATACCATCGTTATTACGATCACATAGGAAAGTTCGGATTGAACTTTACCTTGACCAAATCGGTCGGAAGCTAAAGTCAAATATAAAGTCAATTGTTTGACTTTAAACTTCAAATAATTAAATTAAATATGAAAGAGCTTAGGAGGAACACTTACTTGGAAGTGTTGAGCAGAAGATGACTAAGAGAGGGAGTCCTCTTATCCAGAGGAGAGCTCCAAGAGAGTTTAGAGTTAAGAGAGTGAAGGTGTGAGTTGAGGATGATGAAGATGGTTGTTATTTATAGCCAATGAGGAAATAGGAGGAGGTGCCAAGTGTTCTCAGGTGTTCTTAGGTGATGGGAAGTGTCCAGAGATGTACAAGGAGGACAAGGATGGTGGCAATTGAGGCCACAAGGTGTAAAACTGCTGTAACAGCAGCCAGCTGTTTGCTGTCTGCAGGTCCCTTATGGACCGTAAGCCTTAAGCCTTACGGTCCGTAAGGACCTATGGCGGTGTATCTTTTCTTGCCCAATACTCCTTCTTATGGACCGTATGCCTTGTTGCCTTACGGTCCGTAAGACCTCTTGGCGCGTAACATTTATATGCCTTACGGACCGTAAGCCGTGAGGCCTTACGTTCCGTAAGGACGGACTTCAAGAATATAAATGTTTGCACATTTGACCCCTTGGGTCAACAAGTTATTAGTATATACAGTATTAGTCCCTTTCCTTCCACGCAACGAGGATTAGTTGGATATTCGGAACGCGTTTTAGTTAACGCACAATAAAAGTCCCTCTCCTTCCCAGAGTCAGGAGCAGTCATAGATTCGGGACACGTTTCAATGAACGTGTAGTGTGGGTCCTTCCTCCTTCCACATAATTGGGATTAGTTGGAGGTCTCTCCCTCCACGTAGTCGGGATTAGTTGGAGAATTGGACACGTGTCATCACATTATTGGACGAAATTTTCGGGGTGTTACAAATTGCCACCTATCCAACCAAAGAGGACTAAGGCATCCACTTCCGGCGACTATAGGATATCAGCTTCCGTTGCAAGCATAGCCGGTGTCGACCTCAACGCTAATGAAAATCCAGAGTCGATTGCGGAATTTGGGATCAATCTAGAGGACAAATTTGAAGAATTGTGTCGTCCAATTAGCCAAAAGAAGGCAAAGGTAGCGAAAGCAAAGGAAAAAAAAAGAAAAATAGAGATCAACATCTAACCGGACAACGAACTTAAGGAGCGGATGTCAAAAAATATCGAAAACGAGAGGAAACTGTAGACATGTTCGAAGGTCAAATGCAACAATTTCTATACAATCAAGAAATAGCCATTTTATCAATGGATTGCTCGCACATGAATTCAGATTGACTGACTGAAAACGCATTTAGAGATATGTGAAACAATCAAAAGAAACGGGATTACTTATCCTAGTTTTTTTTTTAAATATGTATGTTTTTTTCTACTTTTAACTTCATGTATGTTTTTATATTACTTTATCATCATCATCATCATCATCATCATCATCATACTCAGTAAATCTCACCAATAGCAAAGCAAATGTAGGGTCTGAGGAGGGTAAGATGTAGACAGCCTTACCTAGTTTTTATATTACTTTATGTATGTTTTAAATTTGATTTTATGTATGTATTTAATTTGGTGTTTAATTTTAAATAATACACTATTACTTAAATGTAGACGTAATATAAAAAATAAATTATTATACAAGTGATAAGATTTTTATTAAACTAATTGTAAAAGTATGTAATGACGTGGAGTGTGAGTTGAAAATTTGTAGAGGTTTGTTGATGTAGAAAAAGTGAGGAGTTTTTTTAAGGAAGTTTGAGAGGTGACAGTTTGTGAATGTTTTTATTGATGTAGATGCTCAAAGAGTTTGCAGTGAGGCCAAGGTATATATCAAACCAACTTTTACATGTAACAAATGAATGTAATTGGAAATGTTGTGTTGTTAATAATGTCGTTAAGAAACATCAAGGACCCACAAAAAAGGACCAAACACGTTGTGAGCCTAAATGACGAAACTGCAATTGCTAGGAAGGCCAATAGAAAGTTTGGGGGAGACAAGAGCCTCCTCGATACTCCATATAAAATAAACGATCAAGAATCTCGTATTGGATAGAGTGGCTTGCCCACCTAAAATGTTGGTTCTACGTCATAAGGACCGCCAACAATTTTGAGGTATATTAAAAGGAGGAGTTGGATTACATTGAGTTTGATTACACATGTTGGTGGAAGATACTTCTGTGTGGAGACGTACAAAGTTTGTTTTTTTCATCGTTGCTAGAATCATAATCCAAGAAGATCTGTTAAAGGTATCTCGAAGCATGTCCCGAAGTTAGGGCACAAAGGGGATAAAGATGTAAAAAAAGTATGGGGTGTTATTTGGGGCTTCCATATTATTATTATTATTATCATCGTGGTTGTCGTCGTCATTATTATTATTATTTGTTATTTATTTATTATTATTATTATTTTTATTTTTTAGTAGGAGGGCAAGTTTGTTATTGGATCAAGGACACTCCTTATAGACATGATTACAAAAGGGTTGGGTTGGGGTCATCAACTAGTTGTTTGTTACTCGCCATACTTTGGTTATCGCACATCGCACCATCCTTGACCCTCCAATCACCTAGCGATGCTTCTGCCACCCCACCTACGCAAATAAAAAAATCCACATGCAATAGTTATCGCCTTAAACCCGGTGTGTCTCCTACCACAACCATCTCGTTCCATGTTCCTCTTCCTCGTAAACTCTCTTGATCATCCCTCATTTTCCGACACCCCCCTTAAAGATACCGGTTAATTGAGACTGATGAGAAGAAGAATCCTAGCCAAAAAGCATAGGTAGTATATACTTTGTTTGAAATGTCTTTTTATATTGTAATGGTAAACTTGTAATTTCATAATGATTTAACATTTGTTTTTTAACGGCACCCAACTCTCTGACTTTACTCCTAAGTTACACCTTTATTTTTTTTACAAGCATGAAACATGAACCCTCATCATTTGAAAAAAGAAAAAAATTATCTAACTCCTAGATAATGATAAACAAAAACCCTTAATTTTTTTAAAATCTACTAATATAAAGAAGCACACATATTAAAATTTGACTAACAATAAAACCTAAAAATCATAATATCTATAATAGAAATCAAAACCTTAAAACATAATTAAATAAACCATTGGTATAATCCAAGATGTTATAAATTATCAATCAAAGTGTACATTAATCCCAAAGAGTAAAACAGGGGGCAGTATTATATATATTCACGGAGACAAATCAGCACGATTTGAGCCACTATCCATGCTACTGTTTACGAGAAAAATTATATTATTGATTCAGAATATTTTATCTGTTTATTTATTTATGTACATGTATGTTTGGTGTTTCTTTAATTAGAGCTAGTAAAACCATGCAATTTTGATATTTTGCTTGTTGGGAGTTTGTGTGATGCCGCGTAGTGCAAATCACTCTATAAGCTTTACTCATCTACGGTTTTATCACACACATGGACATTCATATCTCACACACATTTTCATACACACACCATATATAAATCTCACCTGATAGAAATTATTATACATAAATAATGTATTAATTAGGAGAAGTTTATTAAGTATTGTATTAATTCGGAGAAGTGGATGCAAAATTAGAAGTTATTGTATAGAGCATTTGTACTCTACGCATCAAAATTGTCGTATGCGTCTTAAAATGGAGAGTAAATTACAAGTCAACCCTTTTCAAATATATTATATAGTAGTATACGTGTGATAGAAATTATTATATACATATAATGTATAATTAGGAGAAATTTTTTAAATAATGTATTAATTGTGAGAAGTGGGGAGAAAATTAGAAACTATTGCATAGAGCAGTTATACTCTACAAAGTAAATTTGTTATAAACGTTTTAAAATGGAGATTAAATTACAAGTTTACTTTTCTCAAATCGTTTTAAAATAGAGACTAAATTACAAGTTTATTTTTCTTAAATATATTATATAGTAATAAATATAGATATCTGTAATATACCTCGCATTTAAGAAAACATAGAATGCGTAATTTGGCTATGGCTTGTTTCCGATGAGAACCTCAACTTTGTATATTAAACACATAGACCCTTAGTGACAGAAAAATATAAAGTGTTAAATACAATATTAATAATCTACTAGTAACAGAAAAAAGTTATGAAATAGTATTATAGTAACCAATAACACAACCTAGAGACACAAAGACTATAAGGTACAATGCAAAAGCCATCTATTTATATATATATACAAGCAAATACACTTGGATTACGCGACAGAATGTCGCCTTTCGTTGTGTTGCAGCTATTGTCTTTGAACAATTTTATAACTAAGGCATGATTAGTTTTTTTGTTCAACTAACACATTTTTGTATGTTATCGTTTTTAAAATTATTTATGTTGAAACAACAAGTATAACAGCTTTTTTACCAAATTTTATCAGTTTTAATACTTTTAATAAACATTAATGATTCTTATAATTAATTTTAACTCCTAGAGTGACAATTTTAAATGTATTAGATTTTTAATATTTTCTTAAATGCACTAGATGGACAATTATAAATGACGAGTTGTTGATGCATAACACTTATACCAAATGAAACTGCATTGTTCTTAAGTGTCTTAAAATTGAATTGAAATTGCATTGTTGTCCTTAAATCTTTTGAATAGTGTGTATATGTATATCGGGAAATGTTAAAATGAGAACTTCCTCGAGTTGTAAGAATCGCGAGAACTCCTAGAAAAAGAGATCGCGATTTTTAAAAAAAAAAAGTTATGTAACTCTTTGAAAAAAAAATAGAATAAATGTAAAAGTCAATTTGGATCGGTGTAAAACAAATTTACAATTTTCTAATGGTTGGTAAATTTTATTTACGCTTGGTGTAAATGACAAATATATGTTAGGTCGACAATTGTTTTGCAGATGTGTTAGTTAGATGTTCATTTACATTTGTGCAAAATTTGGTTGAAAAAATCTCACGGGAATATATATAGCTTAGGAGTTGGCTACAAAGTTCAAAATTCTTAAAAAGTCATAAAATACTATAATTCAACCATAAAACATACAAAAACCCACAAATAACATAATCCAAATTACTAAAATACCATATATGCGAGTTTTGTTTTGTGTTTTGGATGATAAGGCTCTGATTATCTAATGACTTACACTATTGTGTTTTATGTTGATTATCATGTTGTGTTTAATATTCATAGATCTACGATGATATGTTTGAAGTTTTAATAGACTGTTAGGATTAGAAATTGGTGTTGTAAGCTTCACTATGCTATTTGTAGATTTTAGGTGTGTTTTTTGGCTGAGATTTTGTTGTTTTATGGCTTTGTACACTTTTTAAGATTTTTAAACTTTGTAGTCGAACCCCCACCCTATATATATAGGCTAGGAGTTGGCTACAAAGTCCAAAATTCCTAAAAAGTTTAAAAATTCATAAAACACCATAATGTCAACTATAAAACACACAAAAAACCCACAAATAACATAATAAAGATTACTAAAACACCAAATCTGTGGATTTTGTTTTGTGATTTGGATGATAAGGCTCTAATTATCCAATGACAAATATTATGTGTTTTGTGTGGATTATCATGTTGTGTTTTATATTCATAGTTTTACGATGGTGTGTTTGGAGTTTTTTATGGACTCTATGGTTTCAATATAATGTTTTAGTAAACTTCACTTTGTTATTATATGTAAATAGTACATCAAAGTTCATTTTTCGCAGAAACGTATCTTAATGAATGTGTGTGTTAACTGATTATATTATATTGATTCAAGTGTAATACACGTGTTTATTGAAGGAGAAATCGATGAAAGAAAATAGTACATAAATGGATAGTGGAGTTTTGTAGAGCACGAAAAATTAACCAAGTTAGGCTCTAGAATTACTTGATTTGGTTGTGTATTGAAGGAGAAATCGATGAAAGAAAATACGAGCCCTAGCTTTGATCTTTGATTTAATCCAGTGAATTGGATTGATGAAACTTGAAATTGTTTGAGAAGAAATGTGTATTAAGTTGCGAAGATTTGTATGGTGTCAGTCTTAAAAGCCAATTTCGAAAAATAGATCAAAACCCTTTAAGTTCTTATAATCATCTTAATGGTGTTGTTAATTGAAATATAAATTGATCAATTGATGATGTTGGAGAACAATTAAAAGGCACAAATCTTCAATTTCCAAGTAACCGATCATGTAGAGATAATGATGATGCTTAACGTCGTGCATAATTGCGCATATGGTTGAGTCGGGTCTGATTTGAGTGTGGGTCGCGTAGGAAAAAAAAGGAGGAGATCAAGAGTAGCACGTCGGGTTTGGGTTATGCATTAATACCCAACAAGTGGGAGCTTGTCACACAAGCTGAGCTTAGCCCAGTGGTGCGCTTGTTACTTGTCAACCCAGAGGACCCGAGTGCGAGTAGCACAGGTTGCGTTTATTTTCATTCCTTGTTTCCATTAAGGCAAATTTCAATATATGACATAATAAGCCCCTATACTTCCCTAATTGAGGTAACTTGATTACCTAACCAAGTTTATGCATTCTCGTATAGTATTTAATGGAACCAACTTATTTTGCATATAAAATTTAAAATGTATTTTTTTAAACTTTAATTAATTATATAAACTAAATTAATACATGATTTTATAAAATTAGTAAACATAATAAAATTCACATTCTCATTTAATGCATTTGCGATCCGATTTACAATACAAGTCGGGTTTCCAAGATCCGATTTTTTTTGCGGATGTTACAGCCTCCCATACTTTTGGGAATCGCATCCCGACATTAGGAGGAAGCTGCTCGTGCCAGATGGTGATATCGTTTAGATTTAGTAATAGCACTAGGAATTTGAATCTAGAGATCAGATTGTTCCTTAGTAATATCAGATAACAAGTGTTAAGCACGAGTCTGAAAGATGTTAAGGGTACGCTCATGTTATCAAAGGTTGGGTTTAGATCTGATTAAGCCAGTAGTGATCCTGGTAAGGTCCGAATACATAGATAGAGGAATCGCTTTTAATGCCAGAAATGTAAGAGTGTTAATGGTAAAGTACGAGAAAGCCTGTCATAAGCGATGTGGGAATTACATCGTGAAGCCTAAGGATCGCATAACAAGGATTGATTGCGGGTTTAGAAAAATATATACTATCTTGAAGATGACTTGTAACACGAGAGGTTTAGCAAACCGAGTTGTAAGATGTACTCATGTTGCCTAAACTGCAATCCGTGTCACAACTTGGGATTTTGAAAAGAAAATTTTTCCATAAAATACCATAATGATAAGATTGAACTCACAATGCCGTGGAATTAAATCACCAAACAAACTAACACAAAATCCCTCATGATTAGTTTAATGTTGCTTTTGATAATTTGGCAGGGGCACTTATATATAGAAAGTACCAGCAGGTTATCCACCATGTCTCTACTAAACACCATCCACATCGTTATCCGAATCATGATTTGATGACATATACAAAATTTACACGGAACTTTTCATGGCCAGTCTAACGAGGCTTTTGATAGTTTGATAAGTAAACTTATATATAGGAAGTACCAGTGGCGTATCCACCATGTCCTTATCAAATTCCATCTACTTTGTTAATAGATCATGATTGGCTATATGTGACGACTCTACTAACTCACGCACTAAATAAATATAACGAAACCACAAAAAACCAAAGCTTGACAAAATAATGCTTGTGTCCTTAACTTTTATAAGTTAAGCTGTGACAACGTCCTTGCCCTTTTATGGGTCAGGTCGTGTAATTGTATGTAATGAAATAGTAATGATAATAAACCATGAAATGACAATAACATGAAATGACAATAACGTGAAATAACGATAACATTATGAAGAGACATGGAGTGATAAAGATAATAAATGACATTAGCATAAAATGTATATGACAAGATAACATTAACGCAATGTTTAAGTACGAAAAGAAAAATGATAACAAAATTCAAAACAGTAACATCAGAACTTCCCAAGTTACTTAGGATTAAAACAATAGAGAAGTTTTGTCCATTCAGATTTGGATTACACGTTCCCAGCGTCATTGTTAGCCCTAGCTTGATTTGCATTGATTTTGAAAGCTCTACCCCGTCCTGCCTGATTTGCTTGGTTAATTGGGTTAGCCAGAGGTTAGACATTGATGATGTTAACCAACCTAGGGCAGGTGTTTTCTGAAATGGACAGGATCCCCACAGTTGAAGCATGCCCTAGCATATGGCATCATAGGGTAGTTTGGTTGATAATCGAGTTAGAATCTTGTTCGGAGCAGGAGGTGGAACCATTATCAAGTTGAGCTGGTGGAAAGGTTGAGCTATGACTTGTGCATTCTGTTGGTTTCGAGGTTGGTTGGTTGCTTGGTTCTTAGGGATGCGACATGCATTAACTAAGTGGCCAAAACATCCACAACCAGTGCATTGTCGACATGGAGAGTTGGGTTGATGGTGGTATTGACAATGGTTGCATTTAGAAAAAGGACCAAATTAAGGTTTCTTATTTGGGTAAGAAGTGGGTGCGACTTAGGCTATTGGGGTGGTTGGGATAGGAAAGTTGGTTGTTGTTACAGCATAGTTCTAACCTTTATCCTTATGCTTCTTTTTATTGAAACGGGTAAACAACTTAGCTTTTTTTTCTTTCATCTCCTTTGACTCCACAACTAGAGCTTTATCAACTATACCTTGTACCACTTTTGTTTATGATCACCTGACTTAACACGCTTTTTTGTGAGTTGCCCAACTAGACGCAAAGTTGCTTCAAGGGTAGCATGGTTACTACCTTCCACTGTGTCTTTGATGATTGCGGGGAGACCCCAATGTACTTCTCTATAAGTCGAGTAAGAGGAGTGAACAAATATGGAACCATCTACCTTAGCTCATGGAACCGTTTATTATAGGCCATGCTCTCACCACTTTCTTGTTTCAAGGCTCAAAATCCATCCCCCAAGTTCTTAATTTCATGACGGGGATAAAACTATAAAGTCATTAACTCTTTAAGTTGCTCCCAAGTTAAAGCCATTGCGGCTTCAGCACCGCGAGTATTTTTCTCGCCATTCCACCAAGTTAATGCATTCTCAACAAACGCCTAGTTGCAAATCGAACCTTGCGATTATTAGGACAATCATAATTTAGAAAAGTACTCTCCATTTCTTCAAACCATCAGAGAAGAGCAGTAGCACCTCGGTTCCTTCATATGTGGGAGGGTTGCACGACTTGAAGTGTTTGTAGGAACACCTAGAAGAATTAACACCATCATGATTCTCCTGATTGTCAGCCCCTTGATTGTTTAAGGCTTGTTGTACTTGAATCATAATGTTTGGGATGACAGCGACCATTTCTTCCGCGATTTGGGCCGCAATGCGACGACCGGAATTTCCAGCACGCTTTCCAGTATGAAGAGGTCTAGCAGACATCTACAAGGATTAATGAAAACAGTTTGAGAATTTAGGGAATAACAATCGACTGATAAATTGAAGAGTAAACTGCCAAAATGGTCCCTGAGGTTTGGTCACTTTTGCCACTTTAGTCCAAAACACAAATCTTTTAAATATGGGTCCTTGTGGTTTCAATTTTGTTGCTATTTTCATCTAAAAGCAAAATCTAGTCATATTTTTTAGTTAACATCCGATTTTTTTGTCTTGTTCCTCTCTTTTAATGAATGGCAAAATGGTTAGATTTTTTTAATTTGTTATAATAACACGTTAAAAGATCATTTTGCCCTTCATTAAAAGGGAGAAAAAGACAAAAAGTTGGATGTTAACTGAAAAATCTGACCATATTTTGAATTTGTGTGAAAATTGCAACAAAATTGAAACCACAGGGACCCAGATTCAAAAGGTTTAGGGTTTGGACTAAAGTGGCAAAAGTGACCAAACCTCAGGGACCATTTTGGCTATTTACTCTAAATTGAACTTATGATATTTCAAAATTGAAATATTAAAAGTTCCTAGATTTGGCACATCATAAGGCTTGGTATGGCTTCCATGCATCACTTTCGTAAACACGTGTGCCCATGCGATTATCGAGCTTTCGCATGGTCCATATATGTTTACCCTTTGACGTACACTAAACCCAATGAAAAATCGTGAATGATAAATGACACAAGTTGGGGTGGTATGAAATGATGTTGAGATGGTGTCCATGAATTAACACGGACACAAGAACTTATCAAAGTGTTGCTAGATCACGTGACATTTGATGTGACATGTTTTGGCCTAATAGGTTATGGTACTCTTATCGTTAGTCCCTAGGTAGGCAAAGGCAAAATGGTCCCTCAGGATTTATGTGAATGCCAGTCTAGACAGGACGTCCCAACTACTCGTACTTAACCCTTCCAATTACTGCATGTCCGTCACAAGAACTCACTTTAACGAGATTAAAAAACTCAAATGAAGTCCAAACTCAAAATGAATAAAAAAATAACATCCAAAAATAATTGAAATGCATTGAAAATTAGATCGATTTAGAACTTTTTATAAATAAGGATATGAATGGAATAATTAGGAAATTTAATGTTTATATAGTATAGTGTGTGCAAGTGTGACATTTAAAAATAAACTATAGAATAGTAATAAATCACATATTATCATGTAAGACACATAACATTTAGCATATAACATCTAAACGAGCTCACGTGTATATGTTGTGACATTAGGAAATTTTAAACATGTGAAATTATATATTTATAAGCTATGATAAAATAAACAATTAAGCACATAACGCACCTAATCAAGCTATAGTCTAAGTCTAAGGATTATAGTCTAACAACCTAAACCTATATCCTTATAGCCATTGGCTTTGATACAAATCTATCACACCCCGACCCACAACGGATTGGTACAGGGCATGATGATTGTCTAAAGCTTATGGCACTATTAAAATTTCATAATTAAAATGTCACACATTTCATATAAGATCAAATATCCAAATACACAACAATATCCAAATAAAATAGCACAAGAATTATGTTTATTAATTACTATGGCAAAGACTCTTATGTGATCTTGATCCAGTCCGGCTTTCAGTTCTCACTACATGCATCATTTGTAAACATGGTTTTTAAGTCAACTACAATGAGCTGGTGAATGAATCCAAGTGAGAGAAAATTAATTTGCATTTTAATTTATTAAAATAAACTTGCAATTTCATGTATAAACATATATAATTAATGATGAAACAACGAATCATGAATAAAATAAACCAAAACCAAAATTCTTGTGTCCCACACCCATAAGGGTTTGACTAAATGAAGTGGCGATGCCAACATCACATATTTATGAGTAAAGGTCTGTCGTGGATCCACAATATGCTTGCTTGCTTGAATTCAATAACTAACACAACAACCAAATAAACAACAACCACAGAATACATGCAATACACACTAACTTTGGATGCTTGGTAAATGATTAAAAATGTTCAAGAAAATTTATGTAAAAAAGGGGGAATAGAATTTACTCATTGTTTGCGAATTATTGATCCACTAAGACGGTACCGTACGAATATGGAATCTCAAAATAACTATCACCCTAAAACATACAACAAATATTCTAAATACAAAAATAAATAAAACATAAAAAATAAAATCTACAAAATAAATCTTAAGATTTAACGCTTAAGTATAATCTAGAAATTACCTATAATATTTCTATTTTAAACACTTAATTAATATTTGTAACTAATCTAGAAATCCAATTTCATCTTAACAACATAAATCTATTGTCTAGCCATATTAGTGAAATTTTTATCCAACATGACCAAAATTAGGGTAATGAAATAAAATATGAAAATCAATGTTATTATATTTTAAAAATTCTAATTCTAAAACAAATCAATAAAAATTCATTTTAATGTTTATTAAATCCAAAAATCAATCTTGTATTACAATCCATTCCAAAACCAATTAAATTTTTTAAAGTCTAATTTTTATATTTATAATTAAAACTAGCCATTTTATTACCTACTATATACCTTGTGTTATGTATTTAGGGGATATACCAAGTCTCATAGATTTTTTATGAAATCATAAATTTATATTCTTGCTATTTTATATGGATAGTTTTAAAATTTATATAATTTTCATTTTATATATTATGATTAAAAATTCATAACAATTTCGATTAAAGTCTGAAAGTTATCAAAAGTTACACTAAGCTATCTAGCATGGTAATGAACAATATCATATTTTCAATTTTACCGAAACACATGCCGAAGATCAAAAGCCCCAAATTCTATGAATTTAGACCCCTAGATTAACAAAAATTAAATACGGATCCATAAAGCCCTCTATTACAGAAATGGATAGTGGGGTTTTGTAGAGCATGAAAAATTAACCAAGTTAGGCTCTGGAATTACCTGATTTGGTTGTGTAATGAAGAAGAAATTGATGGAAGAAAGCAGGAGCCCAGCTATGATCTTTGATTTAATCTAGTGAATCAGATGGATGAAACTTGAAATTGTTTGAGATAAATGTGTATAAAGTTGCGAAGATTCGACAAATAGATCGAAACATATCAAGTTCTAAATTATATTAATGGTGTTGTTAATATGAATACAAATTGATCAATTGATGATGTTAAAGAACAGTTAAATGACACAAATCTTCAATCTACATGTAGCCGATCATTTAGAGATAAAGAAGAAGCTTAAACGTCATGCATAATTGCGTATATGGTTGGGTCGGGTCCAATTTGAGTGTCGGTCGTGCAGGAAAAAAAAAGGGAGGATGAAGAAGGGTAGCACGTCGGGTTCGGCTTGTGCATTAATACCAAACGAGTAGGAGATTGTCACACAAGTTGAGTTTAGCCCAACGGCGCGCCCATTACTTGTCAACCTAGAGGACCCATGTCACACCCCCAAAATCCACATGCGGAACACACCGCTTAGGGGCGTGACTGACCAGGATCCAGTCACCAATTATGCTGAGCATTGGTCAATAGTAAAGATGTTCACCAACCACAATAGTTAGTAAACATTATAGTTCGACGTTTTAAAGGTTTAAGTTCAAATAACATTTTAAGTAAACAGCGGAAGCATAAACCAAACAGTTTCAAAACAAAGTTCATAGTTCAAGATTATTTAGAACCCAACACATGGGCTAGACGACCACTACACATTCCCAAGCTGCAAGCTCCTGAGTCACTGGGTACCTGCAAAGCATGCAGTAGGGTATCAACAAAAATGTTGGCGAGTCCACGAGTTGTCCAGTTTTAATTACCAAAAACTTGTTTCACCAGTTAATTTATCCGTTTATACGTGCGATGGGGAGCTACCCCATAGGTAAGCGACTAAACTGTTTTTCCAATACCGAATACTTACTTAACCGTACGTTTCCGTAGTGCCCCGTTTGTCAATGTTCTATCATCATTGACGGTTTGCCAGAGTTCATTAGTTCACTCCCGTTCCCAGTAACAAGGGTCGGTGTGAGGCTGGTTACACCTAAATAGCGCTATTAACTAATAACCCGTTGACCAGGCCCCGGTGACTAATCGGTATTAAATGGTAGGGACTTAAGTGATAGAGTTTCGTTTAGTGTTGCTCGTTGCATTCCGTATAAACCGTAATTAACCAAGAGTTCCCAGTAACAAGGGAAGTAAGTAAGTTTGTTCCCAGTAACAAGGGAAGAAAAGTAAGTTTGTATCCCTCACAAGGGGATAGTGTTGTTTTTAGTTCCGTTTCCCAATCCACCGGGAATGCATGCTTTAAGTTGTGAACTCACCTTGGGTTGCTCGGCAGTTTAGTTTACTTGGTCAAACACGTTGGTCACCACGTCCTAACATGGTTACCAGTATAGGTCTGGTTTGGGTATAAGTAAGTCACGTAAATTCTACATGTATCTAACACATAGCATGCATACAGTTTTGAGTTATTGGGCCTGCTCTAATAATGGCACAGTCAAACAGTAACAATTAACACGTAGCCCGGTCAAACAGTAATCATGCATGTATAGTCCATACACTTTGGCCCAATAACGGAGACCAGTAGCCCACTCGAGACAAGGTGGTCTCGAGTCGCAACCAAATGGTCTCGGGTTGTAGCGGAGTGGTCTCGAGTCATACAAGTACGAGTCGCAACCTCAGATGCCTCGGGTTCAGTCTCGATTCGAAATCATAGAATCTCAAGTCGAGACCTTGCTGGTCTCGAGTTCCTGAAGTCTGTCTTGAGTTGTTCGGTCAAGGTCTCGAGTCGCAATTGCTGTGGTCTCGAGTTGTAGCTCGGTGGTCTCGAGTCGAGACCGGAGGTTTCGACTTGCACACCTGATGACCGAAACCTTCTAGAATTTGTCCAATTGTACTACCCAATAGGATTTCATGTTCATGATCCTATGTACTATCCAATGGTAATGCACAAACATGTTTCTTTGTCTACCATTAATCAAAAATGGATCAAACAACAAGTTTTTCAAATATTCAAGTCACCTTCAACTCATATTCATGTTGTTCATCATATGTTCAAGCTATTCATCATGCATATTCATTCAAAATCGGACTCAATAATATGTTATCCTAGAATCTACGCTTGCAACTTTGGAAGTATTTTCAGCAAACATTTACCATCATTATTACATAAATCATGATTGCATCATATAACACCCTAGTCATGTATCAAACCTCATTAAACAACCTTAACACATCATTTTTCTATCATACTTCTACCAAACCGTTTACATGTCATCATGAAGGAACATTGTTAATCACTTAAATCAAGCAAAACATACTACTCATATCATCAAGCAAACCTTCATCCTAAATGAACAACAACTTACATGTATCTAACTAAAAGAGACACTAACCGGCTAGATTCAAGGTGTGAGAGTATGAAGAAGTCGATGAATAAGCTTCAAAACGAGATCCCAAGCTTGAATCGTTGTTCTTGGTTTGAATCCGAGAGCTTGGTTTGCTTATCCTTGATCCGAGACAAGAGGAGAGGGTGGTGTTGCTAGGGTTTGAGTGAGAGAGAGTGTGAATGAAGTGAGAGAGAGTGTGGGAGAATGATGGAAATGTCAAAATGAGAGAAGGTTGGCTTGGGCATGGGTTTTATACCCGTTCTAAGGTCGGTACACCCTAATGGGTTCCGAATGGGCTCAAGTGCACACGGCCCAACCGTTTAATGTTCACTCGAGCCCGAGTGGTCTCAAGTCGGGTTCATGGTCTCGGCTTACTATATATATATATAACTATGTATATCGTACTTACACATTGTCAACACATAACTTAGCACGAGGATCACATAGCATATCAAGATCAACACCATATTTTTCATTTAATAATATATACACGCAGTTCAATACAAGGTGGTTGATCGGGAAAACCCAGAGTGTCACATTATCCCCAAGTTTTAAGAACTTTCATCCCGAAAGTTAAGGCAGTCACTGTCAAGCTAGCGTAAGTGAGAACGTTTCAACGGGGTGTCACATCATCCCCCCGTTAGTTTGGAATTTCGTCCCGAAATTTGGTTGTAGCTTCAGCGCTGGGAGTTTCATTTGGGAACAACTGGGGATACTTGCGCTTCATCTGGTCTTCCCGCTCCCAGGTAAACTCTGGGCCACGTCGCGAGTTCCAACGAACTCGTACGAGAGGAATCTGGCTACGTTTGAGGGTTTTGATTTCTCGATCCGTGATCTCAATCGGTTCCTCAGTAAAGTGTAGCTGTTCGTCAATAGTAAGTTCCTTGAAAGGAATGATGAGTGTTTCATCTGACAGACACTTCTTCAGATTAGACACGTGGAAGACGTTGTGCACAACACTCAGTTCTTCAGGCAGATTCAATCTGTAAGCGACCTTACCGATCTTTTCGGTAATTTCGAATGGTCCGACATATCGCGGATTAAGCTTGCCCCGTTTTCCAAAACGAACCACACCCTTCCAGGGTGAGACTTTAAGTAGAGCCCGGTCACCAACCTGAAACTCTAGCGGTTTCCTATCCTTATCAGCGTAGCTCTTCTGACGGTCACGAGCTGCCGCCATGCGTTGCCTAATCTGGGCAATCTTTTCCGTAGTGTCTACCACAAGTTTTGGACCTGTGATCTGGCTGTCACCAACCTCCGCCCAGCAGAGAGGCGATCGGCATTTATGACCGTACAATGCCTCAAAGGGTGCTGCCTGAATGCTGGTGTGGTAGCTGTTGTTGTAGGAGAATTCTACTAACGGTAGGTGCCTTTCCCAACCCTTGCCAAAATCGATCACACATGCCCTAAGCATGTCTTCAAGGGTTTGGATGGTGCGTTCAGACTGCCCATCCGTTTGGGGATGATAAGCGGTGCTCATGTCTAAACGTGAGCCAAAGGATTTGTGCATAGCTTGCCACAACTCAGAAGTAAAACGCGCGTCCCGATCGGAAATAATAGAGGTTGGCACCCCGTGCTTCGAAACTACTTCCTTTAAGTATACTTCTGCTAAGGTAGAGAACTTGTCTGTTTCTTTAATAGCTAAAAAGTGGGCAGATTTAGTTAATCGATCCACTATCACCCAAATGGTGTCATTTCCGCGTTGAGACCTAGGGAAGCCAGTAACAAAATCCATGGAAATTTGCTCCCATTTCCACTGTGGGATTTCTGGTTGTTGGAGTAGGCCCGATGGTTTCTGATACTCAGCCTTGACTCTTGCACAAGTCAAACATTTTCTGACATAGGTTGCTATGTGGGCTTTCATGCTAGGCCACCAGTATGTGGTCTTTAAGTCGTGGTACATCTTATCCGAACCAGGATGTACTGAGTAACGGGACTTGTGGGCTTCATCCATTACAAGCTCGCGCAAATTCCCATAAAGTGGGACCCATATTCGCCCGTTTACGTAGTAAGCACCATCTTCTTTTTTGTTCTAGCCGTTTCCTTGATCCTCGCAGGGACTCAGCCCTGGCGTTCTCGGCTTTCAATGCTTCGACCTGAGCGTTTCGGATTTGCTTAGGGAGGTTCGAGTAGATGGTGAGCTGTAAGGCATGAACACGCTTAGGTTTGGTTTCCTTCCTGCTAAGAGCATCTGCCACCACATTAGCCTTGCCTGGATGATATCTAATTGCACACTCGTAGTCATTTAGGAGTTCGACCCATCGGCGTTGCCGCATATTCAACTCCTTTTGTTCCATTATGTGTTGGAGACTCTTGTGATCAGTGTAAATCGTGCACTTGGTACCGTATATATAATGCCTCCAAATCTTGAGCGCGAAAACCACAGCTCCGAATTCTAAGTCGTGTGTCGTGTAGTTTCGTTCGTGGATCTTGAGCTGTCGCGAAGCGTAAGCAATAACCTTCTTGCGTTGTATCAACACGCAGCCAAGTCCTTGAATAGAAGCGTCGCAGTAAACAACGAAGTCGTCGGTACCTTCAGGTAAGGAGAGAATAGGAGCACTACAGAGGTTCTTCTTTAGTTCCTGGAAGGCAGATTCCTGAGCATCACTCCATTTGTAAGCAACACCCTTCTGAGTGAGGGTCGTAAGTGGTTGAGCGATCTTAGAAAATCCCTTGATAAATCTTCGATAGTATCCTGCCAATCCCAAGAATTGGCGAACTTCGGTCGGAGTCTTAGGTATATGCCAATTCTTAATGGATTCGATCTTAGCGGGGTCGACATGAATCCCATCCTGATTGACGATGTGCCCAAGGAAATGGACTTCTCTAAGCCAGAAATCACATTTCGAGAATTTGGCGTACAGTTGCTCATTGCGAAGGAATTCGAGAATGAGACGCAGGTGTTGTTCTTGCTCCTCTTGACTTTTCGAGTAGATAAGGATGTCGTCAATAAACACAATTACGAACTTGTCGAGGTAGGGTTTGCACACTCGGTTCATGAGATCCATGAAGATTGCAGGTGCGTTGGTCATTCCGAAAGGCATAACAAGGAATTCGTAGTGACCATAGCGGGTTCTGAAAGCAGTCTTAGAGATGTCCTCATCGCGGACTCTCAGCTGGTGATAACCCGATCGCAGATCGATCTTGGAATAATAGCTCGACCCTTGAAGCTGGTCAAACAGGTCGTCGATGCAGGGAAGTGGATAACGATTCTTGATGGTAACCTTGTTCAGTTCGCGGTAATCAATGCACATTCGGAATGTGCCATCCTTCTTTTTGACAAAGAGCACTGGGGCTCCCCAGGGTGACGAGCTAGGACGGATAAAACCGTTGTCCAAAAGTTCTTGTAGTTGAGTAGAAAGTTCCTTGAGTTCTGCGGGAGCTAGGCGATAGGGTGCACGAGCTATAGGTGCTGCTCCGGGAGCTAGCTCGATTCGAAATTCGACCTGACGGTGAGGAGGGAGTCCAGGTAGTTCTTCAGGAAATACTTCAGGATAGTCGCGTACAATAGGAAAATCTTCAATCCTGCTTTCCTTTTTCTGCGTGTCGGCAAAAAGTGCTAAGATAGCGGTGTGCCCCTTTCGTAAACACTTCTGGGCTTTTAAGAATGAAATGATGCCTGTGATTTCTCCGCTTTTGTCGCCTTGAACTATAAGGGGCTTGCCAGGAGGACGGGGAATACGAATAGCTTTCTCTTGGCAGAGGATTTTAGCTCGATGCTTGGATAACCAATCCATACCAATGACGACGTCGAAGCTTCCGAGAATGATGGGGAAGAGATCGATATGGAAGTTCTGACCAGACAACTCTAATTTGCAGTTACGAATAACGTGTGAGGCCTCGAGGTTTCTAGCATTAGCTATTTCAACGATGTGCTTAGAGCTTAGCGGCGTAAGAGTGGACTTAAGCTTCTTACTAATACGTAGGGATACATAACTAGCATCTGCTCCGGAATCAAATAATATGGAAACATAACGATCATTAAGTAGGAACTTACCCGCCACCACGTTAGGGTCGTTCCTTGCTTCAGCAGCCCCAATCACGAATGCCCTTGCATTGTTTCCAGCTCCCTGGTTGTTATCGTTGTTTCCAGCACCTCGATTATTGTTGTTGCGATTCTGGTTCAGCTGAGGGCAATCCTTTCGCATGTGCCCTATTGCCCCACATTTGTAGCATTCACAGTTGTTTCCTTGCTGCTGCTGTTGCTGTGGTTGATGCTGATTCTGCCTAGCTGGGAACTGGCTCCTGCAGTCTTTGGCTTCATGCCCCATCTTGTTGCATCGCAGACACTGACCCTTGCCACATGGCCCATTGTGGTGTCGGTTACATTTGTTACACTTGGGGTGGTTTCCTCGATATCCACCCTGTTGCTGAGGGCCTTTGTTGTTTTCAGTCTTCCTTTGCTGAACTGAGGCCTGAGTGGGGTTAGCATCCTTACCCTGATTTCCATCCCACTTTCGTTTGTTATCGCTAGAAGTCCCGGCAGTAGCACTGATCCTTTTGGGCAATTTGCCCTCCTCCACAGCCTGATTGGTGAGTTTATGAGCAAGACGGACCACGGGCTGTATGGTATTGAGGTTGGCTGAGGTTACATGGCTCTGGATTTCTAGGACCAAACCTTTGATGTACAATTCGATCCTTCGATACATAGGTCGGGACATGTTTGGGCAAAGTGCAACATAGTCGTTGGACTGCTTGGTGTAGGTCTCAATCTCTGATCCAACCATCTTGAGCTCGTAGTATTCGTTCTCGAGTTTGTGGATGTCATCCCTGTGACAGTACTCCTCTTTGATCATGACCTTGAAATCTTCTCACGCAGTAGCATTAGCAGTTTCCAGACCAAGCATCTGAATCTGTGCTTTCCACCATGAAAGCGCGTTTCCTTCAAGCGTACCAGTCGCGAACTTAACCCAGTTAGCAAGGGGACACTCGCAGATAGCAAAGACAGCTTTGGCCTTTTCAATCCAGTGCAGAAGGCCTATGGCACCCTCAGTGTCATTGAAAGGGAGAGGCTTGCCATCCATGAAGGTTTTGAAAGTACAAACACGTGGCTGCGCAGGCGCAGGCTGACCTGTTGTGAGAAGCGAAGCGAATAGGCTTAGAGGTGAAAAGACGATGCGGGGGTAGGATCTAAACATCCTAAAGTAACGAGTTTACCTCCAGGGTGAGCTGCGAAAGCTGCAGCCACCGTGTTGAGCAAGTTAGTGAACTGAGCCTGAGTCATGTTAACGTTTCCACTTCCGCGTCCACTCATTGTCTTCATAGCCAGAAAACACAGTATGAGTGTGATGTCGTAACGTAGCGAGAAAAAGGTACAAGAGGGATACGTATCTATCTAATTAGGCACACTAGTATGTATAGTAGAGCAATCAACGTAAAGTAAACAAGCAAGTAAACACAAGTCCGAGCTATGAGGTCTAATATGTTGAGTCTTGCCCTTGGAGTGTAGTGTCGTCACGAGTCACGGGTTATAGTCTGGTGTTTCTCAAAAAGACTTTCTTTTTAAAACCGAGTTCACTATAACCAATGGCTCTGATACCAATCTGTCACACCCCCAAAATCCACATGCGGAACACACCGCTTAGGGGCGTGACTGACCAGGATCCAGCCACCAATTATGCTGAGCATTGGTCAATAGTAAAGATGTTCACCAACCATGATAGTTAGTAAACATTATAGTTCGAAGTTTTAAAGGTTTAAGTTCAAATAACATTTTAAGTAAACAGCGGAAGCATAAACCAAACAGTTTCAAAACAAAGTTCATAGTTCAAGATTATTTAGAACCCAACACATGGGCTAGACGACCACTACACATTCCCAAGCTGCAAGCTCCTGAGTCACTGGGTACCTGCAAAGCATGCAGTAGGGTATCAACAAAAATGTTGGCGAGTCCACGAGTTGTCCAGTTTTAATTACCAAAAACTTGTTTCACCAGTTAATTTATCCGTTTATACGTGCGATGGGGAGCTACCCCATAGGTAAGCGACTAGACTGTTTTTCCAATACCGAATACTTACTTAACCGTACGTTTTCGTAGTGCCCCATTTGTCAATGTTCTATCATCATTGACGGTTTGCCAGAGTTCATTAGTTCACTCCCGTTCCCAGTAACAAGGGTCGGTGTGAGGCTGGTTACACCTAAATAGCGCTATTAACTAATAACACGTTCGCCAGGCCCCGGCGACTAATCGGTATTAAATGGTAGGGACTTAAGTGATAGAGTTTCATTTAGGGTTGCTCGTTGCATTCCGTATAAACCGTAATTAACCAAGAGTTCCCAGTAACAAGGGAAGTAAGTAAGTTTGTTCCCAGTAACAAGGGAAGAAAAGTAAGTTTGTATCCCTCACAAGGGGATAGTGTTGTTTTTAGTTCCGTTTCCCAATCCACCGGGAATGCATGCTTTAAGTTGTGAACTCACCTTGGGTTGCTCGGCAGTATAGTTTACTTGGTCAAACACGTTGGTCACCACGTCCTAACATGGTTACCAGTATAGGTCAGGTTTGGGTACAAGTAAGTCACGTAAATTCTACATGTATCTAACACATAGCATGCATACAGTTTTGAGTTATTGGGCCAGCTCTAATAATGGCACAGTCAAACAGTAACAATTAACACGTAGCCCGGTCAAACAGTAATCATGCATGTATAGTCCATACACTTTGGCCCAATAACGGAGACCAGTAGCCCACTCGAGACAAGGTGGTCTCGAGTCGAGACTGAGAGGTCTCGAGTCGAGACTGAGAGGTCTCGAGTCGCAACCAAATGGTCTCGGGTTGTAGCGGAGTGGTCTCGAGTCATGCAAGTACGAGTCGCAACCTCAGATGCCTCGGGTTCAGTCTCGAGTCGAAATCATAGAATCTCAAGTCGAGACCTTGCTGGTCTCGAGTTCCTGAAGTCTGTCTTGAGTTGTTCGGTCAAGGTCTCGAGTCGCAATTGCTGTGGTCTCGAGTTGTAGCTCGGTGGTCTCGAGTCGAGACCGGAGGTTTCGACTTGCACACCTGATGACCGAAACCTTCTAGAATTTGTCCAATTGTACTACCCAATAGGATTTCATGTTCATGATCCTATGTACTATCCAATGGTAATGCACAAACATGTTTCTTTGTCTACCATTAATCAAAAATGGATCAAACAACAAGTTTTTCAAATATTCAAGGCACCTTCAACTCATATTCATGTTGTTCATCATATGTTCAAGCTATTCATCATGCATATTCATTCAAAATCGGACTCAATAATATGTTATCCTAGAATCTACGCTTGCAACTTTGGAAGTATTTTCAGCAAACATTTACCATCATTATTACATAAATCGTGATTGCATCATATAACACCCTAGTCATGTATCAAACCTCATTAAACAACCTTAACACATCATTTTTATATCATACTTCTACCAAACCGTTTACATGTCATCATGAAGGAACATTGTTAATCACTTAAATCAAGCAAAACATACTACTCATATCATCAAGCAAACCTTCATCGTAAATCAACAACAACTTACATGTATCTAACTAAAAGAGACACTAACCGGCTAGATTCAAGGTGTGAGAGTATGATGAAGTCGATGAATAAGCTTCAAAACGAGATCCCAAGCTTGAATCGTTGTTCTTGGTTTGAATCCGAGAGCTTGGTTTGCTTATCCTTGATTCGAGACAAGAGGAGAGGGTGGTGTTGCTAGGGTTTGAGTGAGAGAGAGTGTGAATGAAGTGAGAGAGAGTGTGGGAGAATGATGGAAATGTCAAAATGAGAGAAGGTTGGCTTGGGCATGGGTTTTATACCCGTTCTAAGGTCGGTACACCCTAATGGGTTCAGAATGGGCTCAAGTGCACACGGCCCAACCGTTTAATGTTCACTCGAGACCGAGTGGTCTCGAATCGGGTTCATGGTCTCGGCTTACTCTCTCTATATATATATATATATATGTATAACTATGTATATCGTAATTACACATTGTCAACACATAACTTAGCACGAGGATCACATAGCATATCAAGATCAACACTATATTTTTCATTTAATAATATATACACGCAGTTCAATACAAGGTGGTTGCTCGGGAAAACCTAGAGTGTCACAACCCAGGTTCGAGTCCCACATGTTGCGTTTTTTTTTCTTCCTTTTTCTATTTAAGGCAAATTTCAATATATGACATAATAAGCCCTTATACTTCCCTAACTGAGGTAACTTGATTACCTAACCAAGTTTATGCTTTCTCGTATAGTATTTCATGGAACCAACTTATGTTTCTTATAAAATGAAATATGTATTTTTTAAAACTTTAATTAATTATATAAATGTAATTAATAATGATTGTATTAAAAAATAGTAAACATAATAAAATTCTCCTTCTCATATAATGCATTTGCGATCCAGTTTACAAAATAAGTCGGGTTTCCACGATCCAATTTTTTTTTTTTTTTTGCGTATTTTATAACAACCCTCAAAGAACCTTTAACGTGACACTAAAACGTTCCTCATATACCCCGTATGCGAGAAGCGAGCCCATAATACCCTTATATTTACAAAAATCAAGAAAAACAAAATATGGGAGTCGCTCGCGGGGCGGGACCCCCTTAGCTACATTTGTCGCGGGCCGCGACTGGCTTGGAGTGCCGGTCAAGGCGGACCGCCACGTGTCCGGTGACTAGGCGACCCTACACGTTGACTCAGCAAAGCTATAAACGACACGCACTCTCTCGCGGGCCGTGAGAGAGTTAGTGTTGGTCTTCGCGGGCCGCGAGCCGCCTTCGATCAGGCCTATAAATGGGGTAAATCGGCTCATTTGAAATTCGTTCAAAATTTCTAAATTCTCTCAACTTTCTGATAGTTATTATTATACCCGGGATATTATACCCCTTCAAAGCGAAGCTCTGCCTCGTTGTAAGTATCATAACCATGCTGTTACCCTACATGATCGATTTAGGGCTCCGTAATGCATGTCAAGGCTCTGCCTGACTCAGTTATTGGAGTTCTGTCTCGTGTTACACCCGATTGATTTAGGGCTCCGTAATGCATGTCAAGGCTCTGCCTGACTCAGTCATTGGAGTTCTGTCTCGAGTTGTACGGTTAATGTAATTCGGGTTATTTTACTAACACGTGTGCATTGTTTAATTTTAATAGATAATAACCAGGAGAATCACTAGGAAGTTATAGTAGTATCACCTAAGTTAACAATGTGAGTACATTCACTTTTTCTCACTATTTGTGAGTACATCTTACTTTTGTCACCTTTTTCCCAAAACCTCAAATGTTTTAATAATACTTAAACTGTGATTGAGTCTTTGTATTCTACAATTACTGCCGGTATGTTGGGGTTTTGTATACAAAATGTGAAAGACGTTACCATTGGACAAAGAATTAGCTAATGAGTAATATGACCCACAAGTCTGGTGTGGATAGTACTGAATGAGTAATTGTGTAGATATAAACATTGTAATCACCCTCAATACTATGAAAGTTATTTAAACTGTTTTGATTAAACTGGGATGCACTCGCCAGTATTTCTTGCTGATAAAACCTTTTTAAAACGCGTTTCAGGTAACAAAATGTGAAAGCCAACATAAGCTAGCTGGAGAGCACTGAAGACTTGGAAAAGTGGCTATAAAAGTTACCTAAATAAAAAGGAGTTTTTGTTTTCAATAATTAGGGTTTATCCCTACAAATGTATTGTCAAAGGAACTTAGGTTTTATCCCAATGATTTGTTATAAAATGTTTGTGTTTAAACTCTAATAAAAATATTTCCTAACTACGGTCCTGATGTATTCCGCTGCTAAATTAATAAACACCGATACCACCATCTATCTGAGTCTCGTGGCACCCGCTCCCTGGCAGGGGTCGGGGGCTGCGACAGATTTTACATTAATAAATTATACGTTAACTACTTGGAGGGTGGTTAGAAGTATGGTCTGGGTTAAGTTCTTACCTCGTGTAAAGAGGTGGTATACTCGATATGCGAGCATGTGGTTTAGTACATTTCTACCACTCTTGAAGAGATAACACTAAATCAAAAGGTCCATTGCAGATCGGTCGCCTAGCTGCTTCTTTCCAATATTGTTGTGAGTATTGATGCCTTCAAAAAGGGGTCATACTACATTTTTTATTAACACACACATATTCTCTTTCTTCAAAGGACGACTTTAGGTGGTTCATGTTACATCCCAACGGATGGCGGAAACATCAGAGTGAGACAAACAAGATTGTTCAAAACATTATAACGAACTAAAGGTGACAATAATTTAATAAAAAACTTTCATTTCATTCATAACTTCAAGGGTACATTGTTTTGAAAAGAAAATGCAACATTTAATCTAACATAACCAAACAAGTAATAGATCACATAACAAAATTCAGGTGCGTTTCTAGTCTACCCTAAGTATTTCTCGAGATTTCATAAATCAATTTCCTGCAACATGTATTAAAGTATTTGTCAACACAAAATGGTCAATAAGCATACAAGTTTAATTTACATAGCATACGTATAAAAGTTTCGAATCCAGCATGGCAATTTATACACTAAGTTATGTATCATACTAGCATGCAAGAACTATAGGTCAAAACAAAGTGTCTACTAGCATAATCTCGTCACCAAATTTAAAAAGACCGTTTTGATTGTATACTTAACAATGACCACAAAATGGGCGGTGTGCTACTCCTATAGCTATATACATGTTAAAGTAGGCTTGTAAAGTTAATGACAAATAGATTGCATGAAGTGTATTCTAGCATGTATAAACAAGTAGCATGTTAATGGATTAAGTGTTTGCGTGAGATTGGTTGTGTGTGATTTGTGAGTTTAATAGATTATACATGTCACACCCAAAAGTGGTTTAAAAAGAGGGTCGAGTATACTCACGGTTTGCAAATGCTTTCCATAAAGTGAGTTAAATAATTTGGAGGATGGAACGCCGAAGTTATCCTAAAAGGATAAATAAAGGTGTGTAAGTTCTTGGGAGTTTGATGATAGGAATGCATTTGGGACTTTAAATACGAAAATACATAAAAATATATCTTGTTTAGACACTCATTTGGACAACATTTTTGTTAGTGTTCTTCATGAGTGTTAAACTCATTGGAAGTCCAAAATAAGGAGGCTAAAAACATTCAACCATTATTTTGATTGTATCATGGTTTGGTTTTGGGTTAGATAGTATGTGTGTGTATATATATATATGTATATATATATATATATAGGGATGAGTTCATGCGAGAACCACCCTTATTGCGAGAACCGCGAGAACCAATGTGAACACAACCTAAAATAGCTAAAAAAACCTAAAAAAACCTAACCCCCCCCCCAAAAAAAAAAACCTAAACCCCCCTCCCCCACCCCCCCCCCCCCAAGCTAAAATGCTAAAAACTAAACCCCCAAAATACCTAAAAAAATCTAAAAATTTTTTTAATATTTTTTTATGCTCAAATCACTACTTTTAGTGGCCAATTTTTTTTTTATTTTATATTTATTTTTTGTTGCTTCGAAAAGTAGCGATTTTTATATAAAAATATTAAAAAAAAAAATTTGTGTGATTTTTAGCTATTTTTAGGCAGTTTTGGTTGTGTTCACATTGGTTCTCGCGGTTCTCGCAATAAGAGGTGGTTCTCGCATGATCTTCTCCCTATATATATATATATATATATATATATATTCTATAGTCTAGTATATGGTCATGTATTTTCAAGTCATAGATTGTCATGCATGGGTTGGATGAATCCTTTAACCCTTTAGTTCGCCAATGCGCAAATCATCACATGGATGATTTGAAAGGTCATGAACATAAGTACAAGAATGTAAATAACTTATCTAATCTATCAACTTGCCAAGTGAGTTCAACTAGACAAGTGCTTCCAAACATAGATATGATTGGAGACTTGGTATAGCTTGTTCACTTTGTGGGCTTGAAAACTACTTGGTGACTTAGAATGTTTGAAATGTGAACTTAAAAGCACAACATTTCTAGAACAAATATTCAATCCAGACCTATCAAGGGATTTGTTGGGAACTTGAAGATGTCCCAAAGTTTAAAGTAAAAGAACATCTATGAAGGTTTTGATAAAAAAAAAAAAAAACAAACTCCTCTTTGGACCTCACAATTGTGATGTTCCAACTTTGGTTACCATGGTAAACTTGTGAAAACACTCCTAGATGTTATCCCAAGAAGGAGGAACAAGCAAACAAGACGAAAAAGGAAGAAAATGAGTTGAAAACTCACTTTTGCACTTGGAACTAATATGCCCAAAGTTGCAACTTCTTGAAGAATTAGAGTGTTTAAGAGTGAGTTGAGAGTGTGGAAAGTGAAATAAAGTGGTTGGAGGCTTGGTTTTATAGTGGGGGATTAGGGTTTGTGTTTTTAAAGAGTTGTGTAGTGATTGGAGGTTGAAGGAGGTGAAAAACAAGCCAATCTTGTAACAACAAACAACTTTCTGCAGATTATGCCATGTTGCGTGGCGCGAAAGGGAGTGGCAATGGCTCTCGCGCGAGGTGAGAGCATGGATCCAAAGTTGTTTAGTTTTGTTCATGATTAGCCCCTGAACTTGAATTTTGTTGCTATTTCGAGCTAGAAACTTTTGTTTTGACATGTTTTTATGTATATAGGGTGTATATATAAGTATGTTATGTGTATAAGGCATTCATGAATAATAGACTGAAGCGTATATCGATTTAAGAATCATTCGGTTTTGCATACAAACACGTATTTGGTGATTGATTACACATTGCATAAGTATGAATTAAACATGATTGATATAAAATATGTTTTCCATTATGATAAAAGTCTCGGATTACAGGAATTGAAATTGAATAAGAATACAAGATTCTAAAAATAGAAAGTACAAAAATACGAAACGTTATAGTTCATGTGACAAGTGATCGTGGAAACTTTCTTAAGAGGCGTATGATTTGATAACCAAACCAGGAGCCATTACTAATTTCGTATGGTAGTCTAGTGAAAAGTCCATAACTAAAGAATTAATTTTGTCATTAAGAGAGAATCGAACCACATTGATTCTTCTTGTTATTCTTTTTGGAAGTCTATCTTTTAGCTTTCTTTTTTGAGTAAATTGTCATTTTAGTCCCTGAGGTTTAACCAAAATTGCCACTTTAGTCCAAATAGTTCTTTTTCTTGCCATTTTAGTCCAAATAGTTTTTTTCTGCCATATTAGTCCCTGACTATTGTCATTTTTTGCCATTTACATCTACCACCCCCACCACCTCCACAACCTTATATCATCGCCACCACCTGCATGCACCGTCACCACACACCCACCCACCCACCCACCCCACCACCATCACCACCCACCATTTCCACCACCAACGACCACTTTTCCCCCACCCACGTCATCAACAAACACCACTGCCATCATCGTAAACTAGCAGCCACAACCAACATCTTCACTGTAAACTGGCACACCACCATCCCCATACCATCGCACCTACAAAAAAAAATATGTTTGACCAAAATTCACCTAAGTTAACTAAATTTTTTAATGGAGTTAGTAGGTTGGAAGAACATGGCAAAAATGACAAAAGTCAAAGACTAAAATGGCAGGAAAAAAAATGTTTGGACTAAAATGGCAAGAAACAAACTATTTAGACTAAAATGACAATTTTGGTCAAACCTCAGGGACTAAAATGACAATTTACTCTTTTTTTTTATGCTTTTAAATTAAAACTTTCAAAAAACAAAATTACCTTTTGGTTTCACTAGATGTTGAACGCATTTTAGTACAAAAAGCCCTTGTGGACTTAAACTTATCTTCACGCGACGCGAGAGTATGGATCCAAAGTTGTTTAGTTTTGTTCATGATTAGCCCCTGAACTTGAATTTTATTGCTATTTCGAGCTAGAAACTTATGTTTTAACATGTTTTTATGTATTTAAGGTATACATATATATAAGTATGTTATGTATATAAAGCATTCATGAATAATTGGCCGAAGTGTATATCGATTTAAGCATGATTCGTTTTTGCATACAAACACGTATTTGGTGATTGATTACACATTGCATAAGTATGAATTAAACATGACTGGTATAACATATGTTTTCCATTATCATCAAAGTCTCGGGTTACAGGAATTGAAATTGAATATGAATACAAGTTTCTAAAAATTGAAAGTACGAAAATACAGAATGTTACAGTTCACGTGACAAGTGACCATGGAAACTTTCTGAAGAGGCATATGATTTGGTAACCAAACCAGGAGCCATTACTAATTTCGTATGGTAATCTAGTGAAAAGTCCACAACTAAAGAATTAATTTTTTCATTAAGGGAGAATCGAACTAAAATGATTCTTCTTGTTATTCTTTTCGGAAGTCTATCTTTTAGCTTTCTTTTTTTACACTGTTAAATTAAAACTTTCAAAAAACAAAACTACTTATTGGTTTGCCTAGACGTTGACCGCATTTTGGTACAAAAAGCCCTTGTGTACTTAAACTTATCTTCACACGACGCGAGAGCATGGATCCAAAGTTGTTTAGTTTTTTCATGATTAGCCCCTGAACTTGAATGTTATTGCTATTTCGAGCTAGAAACTTATGTTTTGACATGTTTTTATGTATTTAGGGTATATATATAAGTATGTTATGTGTATAAGGCATTCATGAATAATAAGCGCATATCGATTTAAGCATGATTCGGTTTTGCATACAAACACGTATTTGGTGATTGATTACACATTGCATAATATGAATTAAACATGATTGATTTTTATGATCAAAGTCTCGGATTACAGGAATTGAAATTGAATACGAATACAAGTTTCTAAAAATTGAAAGTACAAAAATACTGAACGTTACAGTTCATGTGATAAGTGATCATGGAAACTTTCTGAAGAGGCGTATGATTGGTAACCAAACCGAAAGCCATTACTAATTTCGTATGGTAATCTAGTGAAAATTCCATACCTAAAGAATTAATTTTGTCACTAAGGGAGAATCGAACCAAAATGATTTTCCTTGTTATTCTTTTCAGAAGTCTGTCTTTTAGCTTTCTTTTTTTTTTTTACACTTTTAAATTAAAACTTTCAAAAAAAACTACTTTTTGGTTTGACTGTACAAAAACCCCTTGTATACTTAAACTATCTTGGTATCTTATCTTTGCTATATTACATGAACGATGGGTGCATTTGCCGTAATTTGTTGTAGTGAGTGATCGTATCTTATCGTGTTTACAAATTTAAGACTTTATTTGTGTTAAATCTGGCTAAAATTAACTAATATTTATGTACACTCTAACATACGTCAATATTTCTCTACTCATCTGTAACACCCCGATCTCGTAAAACAACAAACCACAGCGGAAACATCGGGGAGTCACGTTAGAGGAAATTGTTTCACAACACATGGTATTTAAAGTTTCGTTGTATTTCATTAATAGATTACATTGTTTTGTAATAACATAAACAAAATACAATCAAATTGTCTTTCAAGTTTTAAAGTCACTAAGGCCCGCGTCCATCCTATTTGAAGTATGAAATCAAATCATCAAACAATGGCTCCTGAAACATATGTGAAAAGATAGTAACCATAAAAATCTGGCGAGTACATAGGTTTTGTGTGTCAAATTCATGGCTTTGTATTCATATTGCAATACCTCGTCCGATTTCGAGAGTCGACGAGTATGAACCTTGAAATCAAAAGGTGTTTGATATTGCAATATATTTAACCAACTTTACAAGTTGATATAAGTAAAAGAAAATATTGTAGCGATGAATCTTGACTAAAAACACTTATTTTGTAAAACCAAGTATAAATCGATTTAAAAGAAAACATTATATGGTTTATATCTTTAAGCGAAAATCATTGTGTGACGTCGCTCAAAACCATTTATCCTTGTTATAAACCAATCATCTGTGTTATAAATCGATCGTCCGTGTTATAAACCAATTGTCCGTGTTATAAACCAATTATTCGTGTTATAAACTAATTGTTCGTGTTATAAACCAATTGTCCGTGTTATGTGTAAACAAATCATCCATGTTTTAATTGTGAAAATTTTTGTCATTCTTTAATGTCACACCACGATATTTCCACGTATTACCGGTGGGCCCGGTGGGGAGTATCGTGACGTAGTTGATATCATCATAGTCAATTAATCACAGTTCAATGCACATCGAAAGTCTAAAAGTAATAATTTTACAAACCGATTGAAAGTAACATAAATATTACACAACGGTTGTAAAGTGGATCCACAGGCGGATCTAAAATACAAGAAAATATTGTTCAATTGAATTAAGCATCAGAGCTTGCAAGACTCTTTATTTGATACTAGGAGTAGCCAGCCGATTACGAATAGCACCTGCAGTTAACCTTTTGAAAATACGTCAGTTTACACTGGCAAATGCAATTAACCGACTCTTTTGAAAAGTGTTTATAAAATTGATTTAAATGCACAAGTCATAAATATTCTTTATTTACTTGAGATAATTATTTAAAAATAATCTTGTAAAAGAATTATATGTTTGTTATACATTCAGTAGCCCGGGTTAGAAGTACCGGCTAAAAGATTAATAGACCACCACATGATATAGTCCCGCGACGAGTTATTCTCAACAAGCGGTTATATCTTCTTTACATACGCACCGGTCATTAACCCCCCGTGTTTAAGTCATGGCCATTTCAATGAATGAGCCGAGGATATCCAGGACACGGTCATTAACCCCCCAAAGGCTTAAAACAAGCAAAACAGATTAAATGGGTTATCTCTATGTTTTAACCATTATTCGATTAAAGATTCAATACCCGACCAAGCGGTATTATTAAATACCGTACCCCAAGCCCGTATAAGGGAAAATAAGTTAAAAGTATTTACCTGAGCAAAAATGTAAATTTATTCCCAGCCGTAAATCAATCAAGAAAGTACAGATAGCTTTTATCGGGCTCCTAATCTGGAAAGAAGGTTTTTAATAACCTATTAGAATCCAAACGGGTCTTATTTAAGTCTTAACTTAGACCGGTTAGTTTTAATGAAAGGTTTACGGTTCAAAACGCAAGATTTAGCGAAGACCGGATTAGAATGTGATTTAGACCCAACAAGTATGAAGACTTGTATAATATGGGTAAACTAAATACATTCTGGATTTTGAAGTAAAAATGATAAGGTTTGACCCGTTTCGGTTAATTTATGTAAACTAGTTACATAAACCATACCGAACGCGGGTAATCAAATGAGTCATGAACAGGTTCCAAAAGTTAATATGCTTTAAATATGTTGTGATATCAGTAGGATACCTTCCATTATGCCCAAAACAAATTTAAAACAAATTTATGCCCCGTAGGAGTATTTTGGTCATATTAATGTTTATAAAAGAGGTTAAATAATAATCTGAGTTTCTGGTCTAAAATAATCAGTAAAAATATTTATTTTAATAAGTGATATCAGTAAAATAACTCATATATGTGAAATTTGTCATTTATGGCCAAACTATGCACCGTAGGGGCATTTTGGTCATTTCACATATGCTTTAAGGGTTAAATTTGGAAATCGGAGTTCAAAACTTGTATTTACTGTTAAAGTATAAAAATTTATTCATAACATCAGTAGGTATCAAACTTTAGGTGTCTAATATGGTTTTAAACCATACTATGCGCCTAAATCGCATAAAAGTCGGTATTTGACGATATTCGGTTTAAATAAGGAAATCTGAGATCTTGACCAGCCTTTACAGTTTAAAATAACTTATTTACTATATAAAATCAGTAGAAAAAGGTTTGATATGTAAAGGATGTGTAAAACTCATTTTATTAGCAAAAAGGGCGTTATCGTCAATTATCGAGCCTATGCGAGAACTCCATGTTATGATCAGTTTAAAATTTAATAAAAATTTCCAAAAATCCCAAAATATTATATTACATTATTTTTAAAAGGTTTGATGTCAAAATTTGAGTTTAAATAGGATTTATATCAAATATGTCGTTTAATTAATAAAAAGGCCTTCATTTATGATATTGAGCATAACTCTCATTTTAGACCATAAACTGACGTCAAACTTTTAGGACATACTTAAATATCAGTAATAAAGGTTTTTGTCCTCACACATTTTCAAAAATCTCATTTTAATATCAAAAGGGCATTATGGTCAACATTTAAGCAATTAACTGAAACATGCATATGAATCGGATTATTAAGGAACCATGTAGTATAACCTCAGAGGGTTTTACTAACATATATTGGTCCTAAAGGAACCTTAAGGCATATCTAAAACAAGCTAAATCGGGTCAGAACTGAAAGTCAAAGCAAAACTCCACTTTTGTGACTTTCGGTTCCGAACCGAGCCTAAACTCAGAATTGTCGGGTTGAACACGCCTAGACATGTTCTTATATCATTTACCAAGTTATTTTAATGTTAAAACATGTTCCATAACCTCTGCATTACAAGTTATGAATTTATTTGCAAAAATAGCTTCTGTTGACTTTTTAATATTAAGTTTGACCCGACAATTGACCAAGTTAGAGTGAGAATCAGTAGGTGCCCTTTTAAGGGTTTATTACCTACATAATTACCAACTCATAGCCACTTTCAATTCGAATAATGGCTGGACCATTAGTGATTAATCACTAAGTCAAAGCTTAATTACGATGGCTTTGACTTCTTGTCATTAAACTAATAAAACTTGAACTTAAGGAGCTAAGAACACTTACAATGGTCCTTAGCACGAATTTGGAACTTAAGAAAACTTGCTTGAACTCCAGGAAGCTCCAGAGAAAGCAATATGAAGAAATTTGAGTTGTGCAAATGAACAAGTGAATACAAGAGCCCTTATATAGGATTCTTACAGCTTTAAGATTGATCCACATGCCCCTACAACTGATTTCTGATAATCCCAGGTGTCCCCTATGCATGTAATATTGTTGGCTCAGACCCTGGTATCAAAAAATGGTATGCAAATGCGGTGGAACTGGCTGGACATGCACCTGTCCCTTTTTTCTGCATCTGGCACTCTTACGCGGCCCGCGTAAGAGTTGGCCTTGGGTTTACGCGGCCCGAATGAAGGGCTACTTCCGGTAAACACTTTTGCAACTTTGCAATTTCAGTCCCTGGTCCATTTAGACTTTATTTAACTTCCATTTATTGCATTTTGGACCCCCATAGTTAACTTTTAAGGACCTTGGGTCATAAACTAACTCCGTTAAGCTCCCGGTTAGTCGCACGATCACCCGAAAAGTCTTGATTTCTTCATAACTCCACAAAATTAATATCTAATATATTTGTGAGCGAAATATTAAATTATTTACAATGTTTTTGAGATCGTTAAAGGTTACTCAGAGGTAAGTTTAACATGTTAACACTTTTAACCCCTATGTTTCGTAAGATCCTTATTTTAAACACAAACAACTTCTAATGTTCGATAAATCATTCATTAAAGAATACGAACGTCGTATGAGGTCAATCAGAGGCACAAGAATGGCATGTTGACACTTTGGATCCTTTTACTATCATATTTACATTGTTTGACAACTTTAGTCCCTCGGAAACAATTCTTTACACGTTTAAAGTCCATGACACGTGTCTTTATTATATTGGTCATGATTTTACGAGGTGTTACATCCTCACCCCCTTAAAAGAAATCTCGACCTCGAGATTTACTGAAATAAATGAGGGTACTTCTGTTTCATTGTGGACTCAACCTCCCACGTGTATTCAGGACCTCTACGGGCATCCCATTTAACCTTCACAATCGGTACGTGCTTCCTTCGAAGTTTCTAAACCTGTCGATCCTCGATCGACAAAGGTTTTTCAACAAAATTTAAGCTCTCGTCTATCTGCACGTCTTTGTGAGACATTGCTAGCGATTCATCAGCTAGGCATTTCTTCAAATTGCAGATGTGGAATACATTATGAATTCCACTGAGTTCTTCTGGCAGATTTAGCTTGTAAGCTACAGTTCCGACACATTCGATGATCTCGAATGGTCCTATGTATCTTGGGCTTGGCTTGCCTTTCTTGCCAAATCGCATCACCCCTTTCCAGGGTGATACCTTAAGTAACACTTTGTCGCCTACCTCGAATTTCAGAGGTTTACGCCTTTTATCTGCGTAGCTTTTCTGCCTATCCCTGACAGCTTTGAGACGATCTCAAATCTGAACAATCTTATCTGTCGTCTCCAGGACTATATCAGGTCCTGATAGTTGGACATCTCCAACCTCCGCCCAACAAACTGGCGTTCTGCATTTCCTTCCGTACAATGCCTCAAAAGGCGCGGCTTGGATACTCGAATGATAGCTATTATTGTACGAGAATTCAATCAATGGAAGATGGTCATCCCAACTTCCTCCTAAATCAATAACACAAGCCAGTAACATATCCTTAAGCGTTTGAATTGTAAGCTCGCTTTGCCCATCCGTCTGAGGATGATAAGCAGTGTTGAAGTTTAGACGAGTGCCTAGGGATTGCTGAAAGCTTTTCCAAAGGTGAGACGTGTATCTTGTATCCCTATCAGAGATAATAGATATTGTCACTCCGTGAAGAGTTACAATCTCATCCATGTACAGCTGAGCTAACTTGTCAGAGTTGTGAGTTTCTCTAATCGGCAAGAAGTGGGCTGACTTGGTCAACCTGTCGACTATCACCCAAATAGTATCATTTCCTCGCTTTGTTTTTGGTAACTTAGTGATAAAATCCATAGTTACCATTTCCCACTTCCACGTGGGAAGTTTAGGCTGTTGCATCAATCCTGACGGCTTCTGGTGTTCGGCCTTAACTTGCGCACACGTCAAATATTTTGCCACATAAGTGGCTATAGATTTCTTCAAACCTATCCACCAATAATTTGCCTTTAAATCCTGGTACATCTTATCACTACCAGGATGAACAGAATATTTGGAGCTATGGGCTTCTTGAAGAATCACATCCCTAAGTCCTCCATAAATTGGAACCCAAATTCGTCCATTCAATCTTAGGATTATGTCCTTGACATACGACAATTGATCGGCAGTGACGCCTAGCTTCTCATTTGGATAGTTAGCTTCTAATACAGCTTCCTTCTGATTGGCTAACAATCTTTCATTCAAGTTGTTCTTCAATTCAATGCTCTTGGCATTGATTCTAATGGGCTTAACCCTTTCCTTTTTGCTCAAAGCATCGGCGACTACATTCACTTTGCCTGGATGATATCGGATTTCACAATCGTAATCATTTAATGTTTCCATCCATCGGCGCTGCCTCATATTAAGATCCTTCTTATTAAACAGATGCTGAAGGCTCTTATGATCAGTATAGACCACACACCTGGTTCCATAAAGATAGTGCCTCCATAGTTTCAGTGCAAATACAACGGCACCCAACTCCAAATCGTGGGTGGTGTAATTCTTCTCGTGCACTTTTAGTTGACGAGATGCATAAGCAATTACTTTTCCTTTCTGCATAAGCACACATCCCATACCTATGGGCGATGCGTCACAATAAACCACAAACTCCTCAATTCCTTCTGGCAATGTCAACACAGGAGCATTGCTTAACTTTTGTTTAAGAATATCAAAGGATTCTTGCTGCTTGGGACCCCAGTCAAACTTGACATTCTTGCGGGTCAATGAAGTCAAAGGAGCAGCAATTCTTGAAAAGTTCTCTATGAAACGTATATAGTATCCTGCTAGACCTAAGAAGCTACGAATTTCTGTAGGAGTCATGGGCTCTTGCCAATTCATAACGGCTTCAACCTTAGCGGGATCCACCTGGATACCACGCTCACTCACCACGTGTCCAAGAAATTGGACTTCTCTAAGCCAAAACTCACATTTAGAAAACTTGGCGTAGAGTTTCTCTTGCTGTAGGAGTTTAAGGATACATCAGAGATGCTTTTCATGATCGGATTGATTCTTCGAGTATTTGAGAATGTCATCAATAAAGACAATGAAAAACTTGTCCAAATATGGCTTGCAAACATGATTCATGAGATCCATGAACGCTGCAGGTGCATTTGTGAGCCCGAAAGGCATCACTAAGAACTCGTAATGACCATAACGAGTTCTGAATGCAGTCTTATGCACATCTTCATCTCTGACCTTCAGTTGATGGTATCCCGACCTTAAATCAATCTTGGAGAAATAACTTGCCCCTTGCAGTTAATCGAATAAATCATCGATCCTGGGTAACGGATATCTATTCTTGATTGTAACCTTGTTTAGCTCACGATAATCGATGCATAGAATCATCGAGCCATCCTTCTTTTTCACAAACAGAATCGGCGCTCCCCAAGGGGACGAGCTAGGTCAAATAAAACCCTTTGCTAACAAATCATCCAACTAAGTCCTTAACTCTTTCATCTCAGTTGGAGCCAAATGAAAAGGTGCTCTTGCAATTGGTGCAGCTCCAGGAATAATGTCGATTCTGAACTCCACTTGCCTATCTGGGGGTAAACCAGGTAGTTCTTCAGGGAATACTTCTGGATATTCAGAACTAACGGGGATGTCTTCAATTCTGGGTTTTGGTTCATCAATGGTTACTTGTGCCATGTAAATGACACAACCTTTCTTCATACACCTTGATGCCTTAAGCATAGACACTAGCTTAGGCAATCCATACTGAGTATCTCCTTGAATTGTCAAAGGTTCACCATAAGGAGTTTTGATGACTACTTGCTTCTTATCACATACGATCTGGGCTTGGTTGTGAGATAACCAATCCATGCCTATCACTATGTCGAATCTGGCTAGTTTCAAAGGAATCAAAGAAAGCGGAAAAGAATGATTCCTAATGGATATAAAACATCCATCTAAAACAGTTGAGGCAGTTTCTATGGTACCATCGGCCAACTCTACTTCATACTTTATGCTTAGAGTTTTAACAGGCAGATTTAGCAATTTACAAAACTTATTGTCTACAAAAGACTTATCTGCACCCGAATCAAACAATACTCAAGCATAGACATCATTTATAAGGAAGGTACATGTTATCACATTTTTGTCCTGAACGACCTCCCGAGCATTCATCTGAAAGACTCGAGCATTGGTCTATTTAGCCTCCTCAGGCTTCTTCGCATACTTTGGGCAGTTGGACTTGATATGCCCTTTCTCGTTACAGTTGTAACAAGTCGCATCCTTTATCTTTTTACAATCCAACATTTTGTGCTCGCTTGATTTTCAGATCCCACAAGCTCTAGGCTGCGATTGGGATTTTGATTCGAATCTGCACTTCCCTAGATGACGCTTCTTGCAGATTTTACACTTGGGTTTCTCACCCGATTGCTGACTATCCTTTTTAAATCCCGAACTCTTCTTGTGGTCAGAGTTCCCCTATGCTTCTTATCAGATCGACGTGAGTTCTTATCCTCACATTTCTTTTTCCCATCCTCAGAATTCTTGAGCGATCTCTGCCTGACTGCATCTAGGGTAAGGGAAAACGACAGATCAGCCACTGACCTAAAAGTAGTAGTTCTTGATGCTTTCACACTTGCCTTAATATCCGAAGCTAAACCTCCTATAGAACGAGCAATTCGTTTTGGTTCTGGTGTACCAAGTATGGAACCAATCGAGACATGGTATTAAAACTCGTAAGATACGCTTGGCAGTCTAAGTTCTTCATGACCAAGGTCAAGAAGCCAGTCTTAATTTTCTCAACTTCATGTTGAGGACATAAATTTTCCTTGATTAAAGCAACGAACTGATCCCAAGACATGCTATATAAGTGGATCTTTCCTGTAGCTTGGATTAGGGATCTCCACCAGGCTAAGGCTTCACCTTTAAATGATTGTGACACAAACTTTACAATGTCTTGTTCTACACAACCACTAATATCAACCACAGTGTCCATTTCATCGAGCCAAGTCATACAATCGATGGCTCCTTTCTCCCCTGTGAAGTCTCTTGGCTTGCAGGAGACAAAATATTTATATGAGCAGGTCTTAATAAGGGGCTCTTGATTGAGTACAATCTTAATAGACGGAACGCTTTGCTGATTTGACGAGTGACGAGCATCGTCCTTCTTTGACTCATTTACTTTAGAAGGGGGCTTACTATGAGCCTCAGAATGAGTCTTAGAGCGTGGTTTTGTATGTGGTACCGAATGAGTTCTGGCGCGAGTACCACTTGATTCATTAAACTTTCTGTCGAGAGCTCGAATAACGCCATTATCTATTAATGCCTGCAGTTCCGCACCAGCTACATTAACTCTGGTAGTATCATTATTCTCTCTCGGGTGACTGTTAACTTCCTCCGATTCAGCCATGTAGCTTGATTGCTACAAAACAGTTGACATTATTTTATTCAGAGGTTATTATGGAATCATTATTTCTGATGATTCATTAACCATGTTAAACATAAACCATATTTGGTTAAATTGTTAATCATATTTATTTAGGATTTTTGTTATAATTTATCCTAATTATAAAGTATTAAGGGTATTATTAATGGCACATAAGGCCTAGTCACAAGGACAATTTTAAGCCATGATTTCAGAGAATCGAGGCATTAAGGTTTTGAACATAGTTCGTTACCTTTTATTGACAGGGAGTCGTAGACTACAACTGTCTTTTGTCTTATTTGATAATTATTACGGCCCGTAGGCACTGCATCACTAATGGATGTCTCATATATGATCATCTTGATTGATGATCTGAACCCATGATTTATAGATCATTTGGCTAAATAAGGAAATCTGGAAGAATCCAGTATAAGGATGACATGTGTGACTTACCGAATCACATCTGCCAGGAGTGCTAACATGTTTTCAGATGTTAACAAGAATTTGAATCTTTTTGAACAGGTTTTACCATCATGGCCAGGTCTATAATGACATACAGGCTAGGTTATACATTTTAAGATTCTTATTTAATATTTAAAGGCAGATCATTTAAAAAGGAATGATATTTTTAATTTATTTCATATATTATATTCATACATAAGATGACAATGAAATTTGAATAAAACATTCCACTATTTTTAAAAGAAGTACATAGATTGCCCTAAACGGGACTTTTACATAAATAACTTGCCCACGCAGGGGCTAAAATGAAAATACAAGTCCTCGCAGGGACTAGGTACATAAATAAATGTCCACGCAGGGACTTAATTGGAATAAAGAAATTACAACATAAATAATAAGGGATCTTCAAAAATTCCTCTTCTTCTTCCCCTTGATCAGATTCACCAGACCCTTAAGAAATCCCCGGTGGCTCCTACGCTCCTCTTGAACCTCTCGTTCCACCTGGCTCAACCTCTGAAGAATCTCCTGTTGTTGCGGCGGCGAGATCAGTGGCGGCTGCAGCGGCTTCTGCTTCGGAGGTTGAGCAGGTGGCGGGTATTGATACCCGTATGTTTGGTACCCAGACTGGTACGAAGCTGCAGAAGGTCCTTCAGGGTGAAGAGCATTGTAGTTGGCCGCTACAAGATACGGGTCAACATCGGGGGCATTGTAGTAGTTGTACCCTGGGTAGGATGGCTGCTCAAAAGGGTTATACGCCGCTGCACTGGCGTATGAAGGAATTAGGTTATCATAACCCATGTGTGGTGGTGGCTGAGGTGCGATTGGAACTGAGTCGACTTCTGAAACTAAGTTTGAAGGCCCACCCACCTGCGGGTCTTCATACAGTGGCGGGTAGTGACTGCCACTGGAGTGTTGAGGGGTGCTGAAGTGAAAATCCCCTCTTCGCACGGACATCCGTGCACCTGATCTTCTTCGCCTCGGTGGCTCTGGAGGCAGTTGCTGCTCTAGCGGTGGTGGTGGCAGTGGCGTAACCGCTACAAAATGTGGGTCCTCAGAGGGATCCTTTTGCTGCTGTTGAGGTGGGTTGAAAGGGGGAGTGTACTCCCAATGGTAAGTGTCCCACCTTTCTGCAAAACTATCCGTGGGCGTCCCAGATGGTGGCTCGGCTGGATCGGGGTCATCATCCATATCCATGTCCTGAGCTTCAGGAAAAAGGTCTTCGGGGCCCAATGGGTTATGGCCCATTGATTCTTCAATCTGATTTGCCGGGTTAAACCGGTTCTGGAAATACGGGGTCGGGTCCTGGAAGGCCTGATGTGAGCCTGACCGCTGCAGCGAGATGAAGGAGTGATGTGAGTGGTCGGACTCGTTGTTCTGGTGGAGTCTGAAGGAATCTTGGTAAGAAGGTGAAGAGCTGAGCGAGACAGAACGCCTCGCGGGCTCCAAATACGTCCTCCAATCTTCTTGAGGACTTGAGCTCATTGTTGCAGAAGGAGTTCGCCGGTGTGACGGCCCGACCTCATGGTCATTTCTTCCTAGCATCGGGGCCTTGCCTCGTCCACCTCTTCCTCGAAATTGTGGTGGCATCCTTCGTTTCTGCCAAAACAAACAAAAGAAACAAGCAAAAGAAAACAATACGACTAGGATTAGTCCTATGTTGTTAGCCTAGACTCGAAGGCCAAGGAATGTGCAAACTGTGTCATTGAGATTAAACACAAAAGGCTAGTGTTTAATTCACTCAATGTTGGCTCTGATACCAACCTGTCACACCCCGATATTTCCACGTATTACCGGTGGGCCCGGTGGGGAGTATCGTGACGTTGTTGATATCATCATAGTCAATTAATCACAGTTCAATGCACAAACGGAAGTCTAAAACTAATAATACTACAAACCGATTGAAAGTAACATAAATATTCCACAGGCGGATCTAAAATACAAGAAAATATTGTTCAACAGAATTAAGCATCACGAGCTTGCAAGACTCTTTATTTGATACTAGGAGTAGGCAGCCGTTTACGAATAGCACCTTCACTTAACCTTTTGAAAATACATCAGTTTACACTGGTAAATGCAATTAATCGACTCTTTTTGAAAAGTGTTTATAAAATTGATTTAAATGCACAAGGCATAAATATTCTTTATTTACTTGGGATAATTATTTAAAAATAATCTTGTAAAAGAATTATATGTTTGTTATACATTCAGTAGCCCGGGTTAGAAGTACCGGGTTAAAGATTAATAGACCACCACATGATATAGTCCCACGACGAGTTATTCTCAACAAGCAGTTATATCTTCTTTACATACGCACCGGCAGGTGTATGCCTACACCCCGTGCTTAAGTCATGGCCATTTCAATGAATGAGCCGAGGATATCCAGGACACGGTCATTAACCCCCCAAAGTCTTAAAACAAGCAAAACAGATTAAACGGGTTATCCCTATGTTTTAACCATTATTCGATTAAAGACTCAATACCCGACCAAGCGGTATTATTAAATACCGTACCCCAAGCCCGTATAAGGGAAAATAAGTTAAAAATATTTACCTGAGCAAAAATATAAATTTATTCCCAGCCGTAAATCAATCAAGCAAGTACAGATAGCTTTTACCGGGCTCCTAATCTGGAACGAAGGTTTTTAATAACCTATTAGAATCCTAACGGGTCTTATTTAAGTCTTAACTTAGAGCGGATAGTTTTAATGAAAGGTTTACGGTTCAAAACGCAAGATTAAGCGAAGACCGTATTAGAATGTGATTTATACCTGACAAGTATGTAAACTTGTATAATATGGGTAAACTAAATACATTCTGGATTTTGAAGTAAAAATGATAAGGTTTGTCCCGTTTCGGTTAATTTATGTAAACTAGTTACATAAACGGTACCAAACGCGTAAGATGCATATCGGGTAACCAAATGAGTCATGAACAGGTTCCACAAGTTAATATGTTTTAAATATGTTGTGATATCAGTAGGATACCTTCCATTGTGCCCAAAACGAATTTAAAACCAATTTATGCCTGTAGGGGTATTTTGGTCATTTTAATGTTTATAAAAGAGGTTAAATAATAATCTGAGTTTCTGGTCTAAAATAATCAGTAAAAATATTTATTTTAATAATTGATATCAGTAAAATAACTCAAATATGTGAAATTTATCATTTTACGACCAAACTATGCACCGTATGGGCATTTTGGTCATTTCACATATGCTTTAAGGGTTAAGTTTGGAAATCTGAGTTCAAAACTTTTATTTACTGTTAAAGTATAAAAATTTATTCATAACATCAGTAGGTATCAAGCTTTAGGTGTCTAATATGGTTTTAAACCATACTATGCGCCTAAATCGCATAAAACTCGGTATTTGACGATATTCAGTTTAAATAAGGAAATCTGAGATCTTGACCAGCCTTTACAGTTTAAAATAACTTATTTACTATATAAAATCAGTAGAAAAAGGTTTGATATGTAAAGGATGTGTAAAACTCATTTTATTAGCAAAAAGGGCGATTTCGTCAATTAATTTTCAGATTGAACCCTATCAGAGGAACAGATAATTAAAGCCAAAACTGGATCAGAGCAGTGGATCCAGAATAAGCAGATGTTATGTATTCAAGTCTCTCCGCTTGAAAGTGGTTTCAACGTCTAATGACCTCCAATCCACTGATCGGTACAACTGCTGACCTACAACTGCTGATCAAGTCAAAGACTAATGAAGACTAAAGCCCTGATGTTCAATCTACTGCTATGGGTCAAGCACTGCTGGATATATCAAGTGCTGCTAGGTTCACATCAGTGGAAGGATTCAGCAGTAGTTAGTTTGTCTTTATTTAATTTATTGTATAACAGTTGTTAGCATAGCAGTACTTGTATAGATCAGTTGTTAGAGTTTGTTAGGAGGTTAGATGTCACTTTCATGGTGACGTCCGCAAAGATGCCTCAGTGGTTTGTCCGTGCCTATAAATAGAACAGTACCCTGTATTGTTCTATTAGCTCTTCACCATATTTCTTCCTGTACGAACAAATCACTGTGAGCTCAGGCTGAGGGGGAGTTTGTTACATGCATGCAATTGTAATCGTTGATGAAATAAATTCAATCATTCGGTTCATTGTTGAAAATGTGTGTTGAAAGCAATTCTCCTGTTTGATTGTGAAAAGTTTGTTTCCATTTATATTCCGCTGCACTACTTGTTCATTGTTCATCTTAATTCATACATAAAACACAATCAAAACCAAACTCAGATCCTAACAATTGGTATCAGAGCTCGGTCAGTCAAATTTGATTTAACAATCATTTTGACATAAATAGTTCAGCTCACAATCGTTGATACTGATAGTTTGTTCGTTTTGTTGAAAAACAGAGCAAGGTTTAATCACTATCAAAGTTGATTAATCAGTGTCTGTAAAACAACCAGGATGACGTCACAATCACAAGATGATAAGAATAACATTGGTTCTCTTTTCAAACCACTCATGCTTAAACGTAATGAATACAACATCTGGGAGAGAAGGATGGGTCACATCCTTTCTCAACAGAACACTGGGTGTTGGAGATCTATTGTTTTTGGGCCCCATGTTCCTATGGTGCCAAGTGCCGAGGATACAAAGAAGTTCGAACCTAAAAAACCTGAAAACTATACTAAAACTGACTTTCAAAAGTTCGAACTCGATGCCAAAGCATTTAGCATCATAGCATCTGCACTACCTAATGAAATCTATGCTGGACTGTTACATTGTAACAGTGCCAAAGAGCTATGGGATGCACTGAAGGAACAGTTTGGGGGAACGGAAGATGTTATTGAAAATAATAGGGAAATTCTGAATCAGCAGTATGAAACCTTCTGTCACATCAAGGGTGAATCACTGACTTAGCAGTTTGAGCGGTTCAGTTGTCTCATTAGTGAGCTAAGACTTGTTAAAGTTACATTTCCAAATTCAACTCAAAATAGCAGGTTTCTTAGATCACTACCAGAAAAATGGGATACCATTGCATTTGTAACTAGAAATTCTGCTGAGTTCAAGGATCTGACCCTGACCCAACTTCATGGTAGACTCCTAACCTATGAAAGGGAGTTAAACCAGAAAAAGCTGTTGCAAGAGTCTAGCAAAGTTGCTAATGATTATTCATTTGGCAGCACAGCTCTCTTTGGTCAGGAAGAATCTGGTAGCAGTAGTAAGGATCAGAGTTATGATCATTTTATTGATCATTTTATTGATATAACTGCTGGTGGAAATTTTAACAACTCTTATTCTCACTCTGCAAATTATGCTTTTACTGCAAATTGTGAAAACCAGATGTCAGATAACTTGTGTTTTGAACTCAATGATTTGCAACACTTTGATCCCACTGACTTAGAAGAGACGGACATTTTGCATCAATTGGCTTTGCTTAGTGTAAGAACAAGCAAATTCTATAAAATAACAGGGATAAAATTCCCAGGGTTACATGGGAATTTAAGAGTGGGGTTGGATAAATCAGAACTGAAGTGTTATAAGTGCAATAGGCTAGGTCATTTTGCTAGGGAATGCAGGAGTCGAACCACTGGTCCAATAATAACTCATCCCAGCTCAAACCCTAGACCACAACATCAAAGCACTGTGCACTATACCCAATATACCCCTGCAGCACATGTTAACACTGCTCACTATGCTGCAACCCCTGTGCCTGTGCATTATGTTCAAACCACTGTTCCACAAATTCAGTATGTTCAAGCCCCTGTCCCTCAGGCACAAGTGCAACCTGTTGCACCTCAACAAGCTGCTCCAACAATGGTACAACCATATTAGCAAAGCTTTTTCACCCAAGGCTTTGTTGACTGGAGCAGCATGCCTGATGAGCTTGGTGATGAAAATTTTGCACTCTATGCTTCTAATGATACTTTTAATGATGAATTTTGTTTGATGGCATTAGAGTTAATACCAGAAGGGGTAGAAACTGAAGTTGAACAACTAAGTGCTGAAACAGTGGATGAAGTGGCTGAAGTAGTGGTTACTGCAGTTGTTGGTGAACTACTGCTGGGAGAAAATTCAGAAACCCTGATTGAACCACTGTTTGACCCCTGGTCCAAAGAAGACAAAGAAGAAAAGGAAGAGAAGAAAGCAGGTGAGAAAGAAGTTAGAGCTGATGAAGAAGGTGATCATCAATGTGATTGTGCCATGAAGGCTGCTGCTAAGGTATCTCCTCAAGTTCTTGAAAAACTGTGTTCAGACAAATGCATTATTGCATTTGCTAGCATTAAAGAGGTAAATGAAAACCTTTGGGATAAAGTCTTAACTGATGAATTCAAAATTGAAAAGTCATTGAAAGAACTTAAAAACAAATTGGCTGAAAAGGACAAGGAAATCAGCAGTCTCAAAGAAGAGCAAAGCATAACCAAGACTCAACTCCAAACTATGGTAGAAAAATACCAAGTTTGTAAAAAGGAGTTGGAGTCCACCCAAATCACTTGTGAAAGATGGGTGGAATCTTGCAAAGGTTGTGAGGTCATGCTTGAGAAACAGCTTGAAAGCAATGTCAAGTTTAGAATAGGATATTGAAAATATGATGAACTTGAAAACACTGCTGTCAAACAAGCTGGTTCAACTGAAATAACACCAACCAACAAGAATGGCCAAGAAGTTAAGATTACTGACAAACTTGGTAACAAAATCACTCTGGAAAGATCATCTGTGGGGTCCTCAACTTTTGAGGAAATTGAGAAATACCAATTTAAACCCACATGGTCTGATGAGTGTGACATTCTTGAAAATTTCAAGCCCATGGATTTCACAACCACTGATGGTGTCACAGCTCCAAAAGCAAAGGTCATTCCTATCAAAGACATCCCAACAGTGGTTCAAAACTCTGTTGCTAAGGAGTCTGAGAAAAGGAAGAAAAGAGAAAAGATCAAAAACCTGTTTTGTGATTTTTGTGAAAAGAGGAATCATCTAATAAAAGACTGTTTTCATCTAAAAGCATATGATCTAAACAAAACAAGTGTCATTGTACCTGCTGAAAGCTGCACCATCTGTGGTAAAACAAATCACAAAACTCAAGAATGTGTGTATCTAAAAAACGTTGATGTAAAAAAGAATGAGTACACTGCAAAAACATCCTTAAGTTCATCAACATCATCTGTCAAGTTCAACAAGAACCAACCACTGTTTGTGCCAGTCTAAACAGCTGTTACAAAACAGCTTAACCAAACAACTGTCCAAAGAGATGTTCAAGTGACTGATGCACCCCATGCCAATCAATTCAGAAGAGGTAAGGGACAACCACCATACCAAAGAATCCCACATGTTTATGAGGCTTACAAAAGGCCTTCTAAACCAAGAGTGAACATGCATCCTTTTGGTTATCAGCAGGTGATTGGTCAAGATCCACAACAGTGGTTAGAGAAAAACAGTCCTAAAACTGTCCAAACCCCTAACCTATCCACTACCCATCCATCTGAACTCATCCCAGACACTGTTGAGACCCCATCCAAAGCCTTATTGGCTTTGGAGACCCTAATGAACTAATCCTTTTACTTCATGTGCAGGGAGCTTCTGCATGCTTAGATAGCCTTTGGTATGTAGATAGTGGAGGCTCCAGGCACATGACAGGATGTAAAGCCCTTCTCAAAGATTTCAAAATCCATGGAGGGGGTGATATATCCTTTGTTAATAATAGTAAAGGGAAAGTTCTGGGGTCTGGTACAGTACAGTACAGTCTGGTAATGTAAAATTTGAAAATGTCAATCTGATAGACAATCTAAACAACCTCCTGAGTGTTTCACAAATGAGTGATAAGGGCTATGGATCATTCTTCACAAAGGAATGTTGTAGGATTGTTGGACCAGAAATGGTTGAAAAGATTGAAGCAATAATAAAAACTAGAAAAACCAAACTTGTTGCTCAAAGAAGTGGCAATGTTTATGTGGTGGATATGTCAAAAGAGAGCCCCAGAACTGATGCCTGTCTGTTCTCAGCTGCGTCAAACAAAGAGACAGAATTATGGCACAGGAGATTGGGGCACACAAATCTCAAGACAATCACTGCCATTTCAAAACAGGGGTTAGTAATAGGTTTACCTCAAAAACTGTTCACCTGTCCTGAGCATTGTGTTTCCTGCCTAAAAGGAAAACAACATAAAAGCTCCTACAAATCCATTGATGAGTCCAAAACAACCAAATGTTTGCAAATGCTTCATATGGATTTGTTTGGCCCAGTTAAAGTCATGAGTCTTAAGAAAAAGAGGTATTGTTTGGTTATTGTTGATGACTTTTCTAGGTTTACATGGACTTACTTTTTACACTCAAAAGATGAGACTGCAGGCATTCTGCAAGACTTTGTGAAACAGGTTGAAAAGCAGTTTGACCTTCCAGTAAAAATCTTCAGAAGTGACAATGGCACAGAGTTCAGGAACAAGGAGTTAGATGAATTCTATGTGTCAAAAGGAATTATGAGGTAATACATCATTCCAAGAACACCAGAACAAAATGGGGTTGTTGAAAGAAAGAACAGAACTTTGATTGAGGCTGCCAGAACCATGCTTGCTGATACAGGTTTGCCATTAACTTTTTGGGCAGAGGCAGTAAACACTGCTTGCTATGTCCAAAACAAAGTTTTAAACAACCCCAGGCATCAAAAGACTACCTATGAACTGCTGTATAAAATAAAGCCATTGATTTCATATTTCAAGGTTTTTGGCTGCCCATGCTTCATTTTAAACTTAAAAGATTCTATCTCAAAGTTTGCAGCCAAAATTGATTGTGGTTATCATCTGGGATACTCAACCACTGCTAAGGCCTACAAAGTGTTTAACACAAGGACCAAAATAGTGGAAGAGACTTTGAATGTAAAGTTCAATGAACTTTCATCAATGAAAATCCCAGCAAACCCTGCAGAATTGTTTGATCTTTATAAATTCACTTTTGAAAATACTGCTGTCAAGACTAACAGTGCAGGTCCATCAGAGGATTCATCACCATACTATGGGTATGAAATCATCATTCCTCAACAAAAGTCTGTCACAATGGGAAGAGCAGCAGATGTTCAAAACAGCTGTCAAAGCTCAACCACTGCTACCTCAACAGTTGTTGATCAAAGTAGCCCATTAACCCCTGCTTCCGCATCATCAAACACTGTTGATAAAAGTCCTCAAACAGTGGATAAAAGTCAGCATGGGTCCACACCTTTACCACCTATTCCACCACCTTTTGAAGCCACTGCTGGATCATCAAAGTCACCAGCAGTGGTTAGCTCAGATGATTCACATCTACAACCCTCCCCACTTAATGCCATTGTTCCATACCAAGGATAACTCATCTTCTTGAAATCTCATCCACCAGACCAAATCATTGGCAACATCAATAAAGGGGTGCTCACAAGAAGTCAATCCCAAAAGATTTATCTTTTTGTTGGTTTTCTATCTCTCCATCAGCCAGTCAAGTACCAAGAGGCACTAAAAGACAACAGCTGGGTAGAAGCCATGCAAGAGGAGCTCCAACAGTTTAGAAGACAACAAGTTTGGGAGCTTGTACCATTGCCAGAGGGTGTAAGTCCTATTGGCACAAAATGGGTCTTCAAAAATAAAACTGATGAAAGGGGTATTGTTGTCAAGAATAAAGCCAGGCTTGTGGTTCAAGGGTTCAGACAAGAAGAGGGCATTGATTACGATGAAACATTTGCCCCTTTAGCAAGACTTGAAGCAATCAGACTACTTCTGGCCTTTGTTGTCAACCACAACATCAAGGTGTACCAAATGGATATCAAATGTGCATTCCTCTATGGTAAGATTCAAGAGGAGGTTTATGTTTGTCAACCTCCAGGCTTTGAGGATCCATTTAATCCAAATCATGTCTACAAGCTGAATAAAGCTTTGTATGGCCTGAAACAAGCACCAAGGGCCTGGCATGAAACTCTTTCCACCTTTCTACTTTCCATTGGTTTCACAAGAGGTAAAATAGATAAAACACTGTTTTTAAAATGTAGAGGAAAGGATTTGATGATTGTCCAAATCTATGTGGATGACATCATCTTTGGGGGCACATGTAACAAAATGTGTGAAGAGTTTAGGCAACTCATGACAGTTGAGTTTGAAATGAGTGCAATGGGTGAACTCCAGTGCTTTCTTGGTCTCCAAGTAAGGCAACTGCAAAATGACACTTTTATCCATCAAGGCAAATATGCCAAAGAACTTTTAAATAAATTTGAGATGGATGATTGTAAGCAATGTAGTACACCCATTGCAACCAATAAAGTAGTCATGTCTAATGAGAAGGATGATTTGGTTGATCAAACTTTATATAGAAGCATGATTGGGTCTTTATTGTACCTAACTGCATCTAGGCCAGACATCATGTTTGCAGCATGTGTTTTTGCAAGATCCCAATCAGGCCCTACAAAGTCAAACCTTATTGCTGTAAAAAGGATATTCAGATACCTAAAAGGTGCTCCCACACTTGGTATCTGGTATCCAGCTGATGCGTGTGAAGTGAATATATAAGTTTAAGTATATTTTAAGCCCTTTTACACTTTTTTTATCCAAGTTTTAAATTTATAAAACACGATATTTACTAACACTAAACACACATATGGGAAAGTGCACCCATCGTGAGCGTAGTATAGTGTTGGTAAGATACCGAGGTCGTCCAAGGACACAAGAGCTTTTAGTACCGGTTTATCCTCAACGTCTAATCAAATCAAAAAGTTAGAAAAAGGTTTTAAACTAGAAAAATAAAAACTAACGAAAATACTGAAAATAAAAATAAAAATAAAAATAAAAATAAAAACAGATAGACAAGATGAATCACTTGGTTCCGACTCGTGTATAGTGTAACCTTTGATTATTTCCGCACTTTTGCACTTTTTAAGAGATTATCTTAGTTATTGTAGTAGGCCCCTCTTTTGAAGGTGACGTTACCCTCAACCTAGTAGTTTGAGTCAGCAAGGATACAATCCTAAAGGGTCGGATTATTGAAAGATAATTAATTAAGTTATTAATGCAAATTATGGTAGGCCCCTCTTTTGAAGGTGGCGTTACCCTCGGCTAAGTAGTCTGAGTCAGCAGGGATACAGTCCTAAATAGCCGGGTTATAGTATTAATAGTAGCTTACATATGAGGAGATCAAAGTGTTTGGACCCCCGCCATCCAATATTGTTAAGTATTGAAGGAGGTCCTACTAAATTTGACCCAGGTCCTTGCAGGATCTATACACTGAACAAGGCAAGACTTTTACCAAACCGTTCCCTTAACCCCCGACCAGGTAGCCAACGTACCTTCATATAGACCGTGGAGATATGAATGGTGAAAATCTTTTATTTTATATAGACAGCAAAATAATGCCAAGACACCACGGACAAACGATAAGGAAAAATCACCTTCAACATAAGAAGCTAGTTATTAAAGTCATTAATACAAAACCAAGTAAAAAGTGCGAAAAGATTAAAAATAAAAAGTATTACACTAGACACTTTGTCTTCACCAAGTGATGTAAGAGACTTAGGCAAACATGGCCTTGATTGTCAAGAACTCTTACGATCAATCTTGGATCCCGAGACGACTCACACACTCTATGATGGACAATGGATGATGGTGGTGGATGATGGTGTTATGGTGGTGGTGGGTGGTGGGTGAAGTGTGAGAGAGGTGGTGTGCCAAGGGATGGTTTGAGCTTGAGCCAAGCACTCCTATTTATAGGCTGAACAGAAGCTCGGGCACGGCCCCGTGTCCAGTGGGCACGGCCCCGTGTCCACATCCTTCTCTTTCTTCATTTATTGCAGCTTGTCTGTATTAGTTGACCACGCCCCCGTGTCCGCTGAGCACGACCCCGTGTGCAGAAGCATATCTGTACTATGAAGATTTGCCTGGATTCTGCGAATCTTATAGTTGACCCCGGCCCCGTGCCCGCTGAGCACGTCCCCGTGGTGGGCAATAGAAGCTTCTACCACTTTGTCTTTTCTGCTGACACTTGGGCACGCCCCCGTGCTGGCTGAGCATGGGGCGTGTTCAGTCTTCTGCCTTCTTGTTTTGCTTGGGAAGATGCTATCGTGGGGTCGAGCATGTCACGTTTGTTCCTTTTCTTGTATTTATGTTAGATTTTGCTATCTTTTTGCTTCTTTTGTTAATTTGAACTCATTTAATCCTGAAAATACAAAAGGAAGACAAAAGCACACTTTTTCCAACATTAGTACTAAAAAAGGGTTAGTTTTATGCCACAATTGATGTAATTTATATGTTGCATTTTGTGGAGGGGGAGCGACACCAATCGGAACCCCTTGTAGTACGTCTCGAGGGGGCTCCGGATGTAAGGCGTACCATTCGGCCGGAATGATGACTTCAGGTACCACATTCCATGCCCTTTGTGTGATAATTGGCACCAAAGGAGGAGAGGCGAGAATCTTCAACCTTTGGTGCAAAAGGTTGACTTCCCGGAGACATCCTTCTAGTCCCACCGTTAGATGATTAATACGGTCGACCAATGCTTCTTCCACCCCTGTTATCTCATCAAAGGCTTCTCTTAGGGCGTAAACATAGTTTACAAGACAATCCTCAACCATTGATGATCTTCTCCCCTGCCGGCTGTTTCTGGAATGTGACGAGGAGTTTCCGCTTGTTCTGCTTGCCATTCTGAGAAAACAAACCGAAAAGAGTTCAATTTTATGGGGCCAGTACCTCGGACACGGCCCCGTGTTCAATGAACACGGCCCCGTGTTCAGACATCTGCATGATTTAAGAACAAGGAATCTTGGAGTTTTAATTTGTTTTTATGATTTTTAAAGCATTTTTTAACAGAAATAACTTAAAACATTGTTGTAGAACTTATTCTTAACAAGATTCCATGAACAAAAATCTAACAAACATCTCAATAAAGCTTGAAATTATGGAAGTCTCAAGCTTTAATGGAGGTGTAAGGAAAGAAAAATTGAAGAAGATGATAGTGGATAAAAGAGGAAAGGACAAGAAGATAGTTGAGAAACTTCTTTTAGAAAATACCTAGGATGGTATGTGAGAATATTCCCCAAATCTCTGTCCCTGGAATGGTTCAAATGTGCAGGATTCTTGGCTGCATTTATAGAAAACGACAGTACGTTGCGCACGGCCCCGTGTCGGCTGGATACGGCCCCGTGTGCAGATGGAATCCTGACACATTTTTGTCCGTATTCTGACAAAATCAGAAGGGAATCTTTGGGTGGACACGGGGGCGTGCTGACCTGGATACGACCCCGTGTCTAGAAGCTGTCTATGAAGTTTGTCTATTTTTAAGGAACTTTTCCAGATCGGGCGGTTCCTTACTGGATGGAACAACCCTAAAGTGCCTAAGATACCTTAATTGTTCTAGATTAAGACGAGAACGCAAGAGGTTGTCGGTGAGGGTGATTCCTATGCTATATGTAGGTGGACAAGTCCAACCCTTTTCCAGGCTCTCGTTAAAGAAGGTGTATGTCGAATCGCTCAGGTCTATGTATGTATCGAACGAAGTCGATGGGAATCCTTCACGGCACAATCGACACAGGGACGACTATCGCTCAAGTTCTCACTAGAGTTAGAAGTATCATCGGAAACAACGAAGTTGTTTGAATGCCATTCCAACACTTCTTCTTGGTTATCATCTTAAAATAAATTATTGAAATCTATCCTAAGTTCTTTTAACCAATTAAGAATTAGATCTTCTAATTGAAATAATTCATCGAGAAGCATTTCTCCTAGAAAATCTGGTTGGGAGCATTCGAGGGAGAGATAGGGATTATTTTTACTTTTGCCCCTCTTAAGGATACAAGGAAACGATGGGTCTATATAGTGGGGCTTATAATTTAGAAAATAACATTCTAATTCCTCAGGGGTACCACCACATAATTGACACCACGTACAATAAGAGTGCCGAAAGTAAAAAGTATCAGTATCACTCATGTTTGTGTCAGAATTTACCAACCGTCGGGATCTTACGGTTCTGTTTTCAGTAACTGAATCTTGGGCACGGGGGCGTGTTGAGTGGGCACGGCCCCGTGTTCAGCTTACTGTCTGACTTAAAACAGGATTACCCGTTCCAATGATTGGGCACGGGGCGTGTTCAGCGGGCACGACCCGTGCTGAGTTCTGCAGAAGCTGAAAAACTAAGAAAAATCCTAAAAAAAAAATAAGAAAAAACGATTAGGCCGCTGATTCCTAACTTTCTTAAAATCCTTGTGTTCCCCGGCAACGGCGCCAAAAACTTGATGCGTGTGAAGTGTATATATAAGTTTAAGTATATTTTAAGCCATTTTACACTTTTTTTAGCCAAGTTTTAAATTTATAAAACACGATATTTACTAACACTAAACACACATATGGGCAAGTGCACCCATCGTGAGCGTAGTATAGTGTTGGTAAGATACCGAGGTCGTCCAAGGACACAAGAACTTTTAGTACCGGTTTATCCTCAACGACTAATCAAATCAAAAAGTTAGAAAAAGGTATTAAACTAGAAAAATAAAAACTAACGAAAATGCTGAAAATAAAAATAAAAATAAAAACAGACAGACAAGATGAATCACTTGGTTCCGACTCGTGTATAGTGTAACCTTTGATTATTTCCGCACTTTTGCACTTTTTAAGAGATTATCTTAGTTATTGTAGTATGCCCCTCTTTTGAAGGTGACGTTGCCCTCAACCCAGTAGTTTGAGTCAGCAAGGATACAATCCAAAAGGTTCGAATTATTGAAAGATAATTAATTAAGTTATTAATGCAAATTATGGTAGGCCCCTCTTTTGAAGGTGACGTTACCCTCGGCTAAGTAGTCTGAGTCAGCAGGGATACAGTCCTAAATAGCCGGGTTATAGTATTAATAGTAGCTTACATATGAGGAGATCAAAGTGTTTGGACCCCCGCCATCCAATATTGTTAAGCATTGAAGGAGGTCCTACTAAATTTGACCCAGGTCCTTGCAGGATCTATACACTGAACAAGGCAAGACTTTTACCAAACCGTTCCCTTAACCCCCGACCAGGTAGCCAACGTACCTTCATATAGACCGTGGAGATATGAATGGTGAAAATCTTTTATTTTATATAGACAGTAAAATAATGCCAAGACACCACGGACAAACGATAAGGAAAAATCACCTTCAACATAAGAAGCTAGTTATTAAAGTCATTAATACAAAACCAAGTAAAAAGTGCGAAAAGATTAAAAATAAAAAGTATTACACTAGACACTTTGTCTTCACCAAGTGATGTAAGAGACTTAGGCAAACATGGCCTTGATTGTCAAGAACTCTTACGATCAATCTTGGATCCCGAGACGACTCACACACTCTATGATGGACAATTGATGATGGTGGTGGATGATGGTGTTATGGTGGTGGTGGGTGGTGGGTGAAGTGTGAGAGAGGTGGTGTGCCAAGGGATGGTTTGAGCTTGAGCCAAGCACTCCTATTTATAGGCTGAACAGAAGCTCGGGCACGGCCCCGTGTCCAGTGGGCACGGCCCCGTGTCCACATCCTTCTCTTTCTTCATTTATTGCAGCTTGTCTGTATTACTTGACCACGCCCCCGTGTCCGCTGAGCACGACCCCGTGTGCAGAAGCATATCTGTACTATGAAGATTTGCCTGGATTCTGCGAATCTTATAGTTGACCACGGGCCCGTGCCCGCTGAGCACGGCACCGTGGTGGGCAATAGAAGCTTCTACCACTTTGTCTTTTCTGCTGACACTTGGGCATGCCCCCGTGCTGGCTGAGCACGGGGCGTGTTCAGTCTCCTGCTTTCTTGTTTTGCTTGGGAAGATGCTGTCATGGGGTCGGGCATGTCACGTTTGTTCCTTTTCTTGTATTTATGTTAGATTTTGCTGTTTTTTTGCTTCTTTTGTTAATTTGAGCTCATTTAATCCTGAAAATACAAAAGGAAGACAAAAGCACACTTTTTCCAACATTAGTACTAAAAAGGGTTAGTTTTATGCCACAATTGATGTAATTTATATGTTGCATTTTGCACACATCACCAGCTGATGGTAAAATTGAGCTTTCAGGTTTCTCAGATAGTGACTTTGCTGGATGTGATAAGACAAGGAAGTCCACTTCAGGACGGTGCCAATTCCTAGGCAGTTGTTTAGTGTCTTGGCAAAGCAAAAAGCAAGCAGCTGTTTCCACATCCACTGCTAAGGCAGAGTATATAGCTGCTGCAAGCTGTATAGCCCAACTGCTTTGGTTTCAAAATTAGTTGTTGGATTTTGGTATCACTGCCTTAAAGACACCACTCATGTTGGATAGTCAGGCAGCATAAAATATCATCAAAAATCTAGTTTCCCACTCAACCACCAAGCACATTGACATCAGACATCACTTTGTGAGGGATTGATATGAAAAAGGTTTGATTTCTCTGCACCATGTTCCAACTAAGGATCAGCTGGCAGATGTGCTAACCAAAGCATTAGACACATCCACCTTTGAAAGCTTGATCTCTAGGATTGGCATGCTAAACATGGAATAACAAGCAAAATCCTGTTTTTCTATGAATAAAAGCATTAAAATGTTTTCAGAAATCAAAAATCCATCCTTAAAAATAGCTAAAAATGAATTTTTCATTAAAATCCTTAAAAGTCTGCCATAACCACTGCTTTGTTCAAAAGTCTGTCCTACTGAAAACTTTGTCCACTGCTGAAAGTCAACCCCTGTTCTCTTATTTTCTTGATAAGCACTGTTGTTCAAAATCAGTGTTTTATCCACTGATATGCTATCCACTGATAGTAAAAATCACCCACTGCTTTCATTCTTACCATTACAACCACTGGTCTTGTTCCATCAGTGGTTTTCATAAAAACACTTGTCCTTCATCTCATCAAGGGTTGGCACGTGCGCAGTACATAGCGGTCAGATCTTTTGTAACCGCTGCCACGTCAGCATTCACTTTTTCTTTTATAAAACCCTTTTCAAAACCCCAAACAGGGTTTTACGGTCGAATCGAATTCACAAAAATACCTTTCTCAAAACAGTTTCCATTTCCCTCTCTCAAATTCGTCAAAACCTTCATCGATCTTCTTCTCCAAAATGACAAAATCAAAGTCATCCGCAAAATCCACTTCAAAATCATCTCCTAAAAAGGCCACTCAAAAGGCTACACCCATCGAAATACCATACAAATCTCCTCACAATTATCTGGGTCTCCTTACAAAACTCGGCACCACCGATGCTTTCGATTCCATCATTGACATCATGTCTTCATCAAAGTACAAAACTTTGTTAACAGTAGATGCTCCAATTTACTTGAAAACCCAAAGAGAGTTTTGGAAAAATATTACCCTTGACAAACAAGGCGAGGATGTCATAGCCATTAACTCTTCTCTAATGCGTAAAACTGTCAAAATCACACCACAATCCATCTCGGAAGTCTTTGAACTCAATGATCAGCAAGGTAAAACTTCTTTTCCCAAAAATGAGTTAAAAACTGATTTCATTAAAAGGGGTTATGCAGAACAAATAAAAAAGGATACCTTACAAAAAGGTAATTTTCCACCTGCAACCAGATTTTTGTTCCATACCCTGCTTATGTGTGTTTCAAACAAAACCACTTCTTTTAATGAGATACCATTAAAGATTCAAAACCTTGGATATGCTATTCTTCAAGATGAAAATTTCAATTACTCCCAGGAAATCTTTAATGATTTGGTTAAAAATGTTGATAAAAATCCATTCTTACTTTATCCAAGTTATTATTTTGAAAAGAAATTTGGTAAGGATGATGCTCATGTAATAAAACAAGGTGACACTTTTCAAATAAACAGCTTAACTGCTGAAACTTTTACAAGAATGTCAACACCTTGCAAAACACAAGCAGAGGTGCCTGAGCAGACTTTTGCAGCTACCACTGCTCCTCAGGTATCTGCTGCTAAGCCCACTGCTCAAGGTGATCATAGCAGCAAAACAACTGCTTTGAAACCCACACCTAAAATCACCAAAAAGCCAAAACAAAAGAAAACTAAAAAGCCCCCCAAACCAACCAAAAAGGTAACTCTGGAGGATGAGATACCAGAGCAACTGCCAGTAACAGCACAAAAGTCACAAGAAACCACTGCTGCTACTTCCTCACAGCAGTTGGTAGAAATATCTCAACCCATGCCTGAAACTCCTCCTGCTTCTTCTCAAAAAGAACAGGTTGAACAAATAGGAACACCACAATATGATGCTCTGTGTAACACCTCGAAAATTCACGTCCTATAATGTATTAACACGTGTCATAAGCTTGAACGTGTGAAAGAATACTCTAGAGGGACTAAAGTTGACAAACATGGAAAGCATGTGAATATAGGGGTTCAAAATGTCATCAATGGATAAATATATTTTTAAATTACCCTACATGGTGTTTATACCTTCAAACGAATAAATCATGGATCATACGAAGCTAAATATGAAAGAAAGTGAGAGATTACAAACTACAGGGGTTAAATGTGTCAACATGTTTAAAGTATACCTCTGAGTGACCTTTTAGCAAACCCGAAGCTTTGTAACGATTAATTATGCTCACTAGAATGCACAATAAAAATTTCATAAAGTTTCGTTATCGTATGAGAAAGTTATGATCAAATTCGTATGCGAGGGGTTACAGCGTCAACGTTGAAAATTATGACTTTTCGGGTAAACACAAAGCAAACCAAGGACTTAATAAAGTGGGTATAAGTCTTGAAGCCCTTATAAGTAAATTTGAGGGGCTCATAATGCAAGAAATAAAGTGGAATGCCCTTTCGATGGACCAAGAGCCAAGGATGCAATAATGGAAAAGTTTGAAATCTGACAGGAGGACTCAGGCGGGCCGCGTAAGCCTTAACAGAGACTTACGCGGGCCGCGTCCGATCCCTAGATACAGAAAGTTGGGACAGCAGCCTATTTAAGCGCAATAACCGACTTAAATAGATATTTCCACTCCATGGGCGACCCCTACATGCTTTTTAGACCTTAGGGAACATCTGTGGATGATCCATGACCAATGGTAGACTTAGTTGTCAATAATCTAGTGAGATTAAAGCACTATATTAAGGGCCATTAGTTACAACTTTGATCATACCATCACCACTCAACTTCTGATCAATTCTGGAGCTCAAAGCCACTTTCTAAGGATCACAAATCGTGCATAGGACTTTGGTAAGTACCCTTGACCTTCCTTAATTGAGTTTTACTTAGTTGTTAACTTAAAAGTCAAACCGTCGTAATTAACGTTTGACTTAGCGATTAATCATTAATGGTCCAGTGATTAGTCGAATTGAAGGTAGTTATAAGTTGGTAATTATGTGGACAATAAACCCTTAAAAGGGCACCCTCTGATTCCCACTCTAACTAGACCATTTGTCGGGTCAAAGTTGATTAGAAAAAGTCAACAGAATGCTAATTTTCAAATTAACGCATAATTAGCAATGTAGGAGGCATGTAACCTATTTTATCACTCATATAACTTGGTAATAAGTATAAGAAGTGGTCTAAGCTTGTTTGATCCGACAATTTTCTGTTTAGACCCGGTTCGGAACCGAAAGTCGCAAAACTTTGACTTTTGCTTTGAATTCAGTTCTGACCCGATTTAGTATAATTTGGAAATACCTTAGAGCTTTCTTAGGACCAGGTTACATGCTAGTATAACCCTCTGTGATTATACACCTTGGTTCATTAGTATCCAATTAATATGCATGTTTCCGTTAAATGCCTCATGTTGACCAATATGCCCTTTTGACCATAAAACGAGAATTTTGGATATGTGAAAGGACAATAATTTTTGTTACTGATTTATAAACATGTCCCTAAATTTTCACATCAGTTGGAGGTCTAGATTAGGAGTTATGCTCATTAGCGTAATTAGAACGCCCTTTTGTAATTAAACGGCGTCATTAGCATAAAGCCTATCTAAACCCAATTTTTGACACCAGACCTTTTTCCCACTGATGTAATATAATATTTTGGGATTTTTAAAGATTTTTAATTATTTTTAACCTGCTCATAACCTAAGGTTATGGCATTAATTCGGTAAATACCGAATATACCCTTTTTGGTTATAAAATGAGTTCTACAAAGTATTTTGATGCCAATCCAGTTGCTACTGATTTTATTTAATAAATGAAGTATTTTGAACTTTATAACCTATCCAGAAAACTCAGATTTCCGGTATAACCCGGAAATCGCTTAAAATGGCTTTTTAAGCGTATTAAACACATAGTTTATGTTTAAAACCATTTTTGTCATACAAGACTTATCACAACTGATATGACCTATTAAAATAAGTTATTTTACTGATGTATTCAGTCCCGAATCTCAGAATTTTAAAATAACCTCTTTTATAATCTTTAAAATGACCAAGATACCTCTACGGGGCTTAAATTGAGATTAAACTGTTTTGGGCATAATGGAAGATATCCTACTGATATCACAACATATTTAAGACATATTAACTTAGGAAACCTGTATATGACTCTCATGGTTACCCGTTACGCTTATGGCGCGTTCGGTTCGGTTTATGTAACTAGTTTGCATAAATTAGCCGAGGCGGGTCAAACCTAATCGTTTTTATCTCAAAATCCAGAACGTGGTTAGATTACCCATATTACACAAGTCTTCAAACTTGTCGGGTATAAATCACATTCTATTCCGGTCTTCGCTTAATCGTGCGTTCGAACCGTATCTTTGTTAAAACTAACCGGTCTAAGTTTAGGCTTAATTAAAGACCCGTTAGGATTTTAATAGGTTATTATAAACCTTCGTTCCAAAATAGGAGACCCGGTAAAAGCTACACGCACTTGCTTATTGTGATTATTACTTTGCAAAGGTAAATACTTTTAACTTATTTTCCCTTATACGGGCTTGTGGTACGGTATATAAAATACCGCTTGGTCCGGCATTGAATCTTTAATCGAATATAGGTTAAATCATTGATATGCCCGTTTTGAAATGTTTTGTTTACTTAAAGCCTTTGGGGGTTAATGACCATGTCCCGGATATCCTTGGCATCATCTTACGAGATGGCCACGACCTGAGCACGGAATGTAGGCGTACACCCGTCAGTGCATAAATAAATAATGTGGTGTGTCTATTGATCTTTAACCCGGTCTACGGATCGGGCTACTGAACGCATAAGGAACATGTAATTCTTTTACAAGTATTATATTCAAATAATTATCCCAAGTTATAAAAAGTTTGTGCCACGTGCATTCAAATCAATTTTTATTAAACTTTTCAAAATGAGTCGGTTGAATGTATTTACCAGTGTAAACTGACGTATTTTCCCAAAAAGGTTAAGTGCAGGTACTACGCGAACTAGGCTGGCTTTTCTCCTAGCGTCCACAATAAGTCTCGCCAGCTTGGATGTCAAAACTATTGAACAATGTTTCCTATTTATTTTTGATCCACCTGTGGATTATTTTCAACTGTTTGTGATACTTGATATTACAATTATATTCGGTTGAAATATATCTTTCATTTGCTTCCGCTGTGCATTTAAATATTTTGTTGTTTGACTGTAATGTTACCAACCACGTCACGATACTCCCCCACCGGGTCCACCGGTCAAACGTGGAAATATCGGGGTGTGACAGGTTGGTATCAGAGCCAACGCTGAGTGAATTAAACACTAGCCTTTTGTGTTTAATCTCAGCTACACAATTGCACATTCATAAATTTTCGAGTCTAGACAAAGAACATAGGAACAATCCAAATTGTTTTTAAATTTTTAACTTTGTCTTTTATTTTATATATATTCTTGTTGTTATCTTGTTTATATTGACAGGAAATATGCCACCAAGAATGAGAAGAGGAGGACGAGGAATGGGGCCGATGAGCGTCCCCAACGATCACGAAGCCTGGCCTTCACACCGGCGAGCTCCTTCTACTACTGCGAGTGCCGATCCGCAAGGATCCTGGAGGACCTATACAGAGCCTGCTAGACGGTCTGTCTCACACAGCTCAACACCTCCCTATTGTCATTCCTTTGGGCCGCATTCGGAAAACGAGCCCGATAACCCACAACCTTCATATATACCTCTCCAGCGATCCCTTTCGCACAACTCCTTTGGTAACCCCACTCCTGTCTTTCAGGGCCGGTTCAACCCGGCAAACTATATCCAAGAACCAGTGGGTTTTAACCCATTGGGACCAGAGGACCACTTCTCAGAAGACAATGCGATGGACATGGACGAGGACACGGATCCCGTCGAACCTGCAAGCGGTACCCCCAACCATCCCATCGAGATCTCTGATGGATCTTCTTTCCACGGATCACCCTACGGTGGTCCAGACAGTTTTCAAGCGAGGTTTAACCAACATTAATGGTACTTCACACCTTCTCACCATTCATCACCTCACCAGCAGCAGCAGGATCCCTCTGGGGATTCACGATTCGTGGCAGTCACGCCACCGCCTCCACCGCCGCCAGTTCATCAAGCACCTCCAGAACCACCAAGGCATAGGAGAACGGGCGCACGTATGTCTGCGCAAGCAGGGGATTTCCACTTTAGCACCCCTCGACACTCCAGTGGCAGTCACTATCCGCCACTGCAAGAGGACCCACAAATGGGTGGGCCCTCAAACCCGATTCCTGAGGTGAGTTCTGCACCAGTTGCACCACAGCCACCACCAATGGGTTTTGATAACCCGATTCCTGCATACGCCTGTTCAATGGCGTACAATCCATTTGAGCAGCCGGCTCACACCCATTATAACTATGCTGAAGCCGACCCGTACCTGGTCGCGGCGAACTACAACGCCCTACATCCAGAAGGACCGTATGGAGCTCCTTGGGGTGTGGGATATCCAACTCATGGATATCAAGTACCTGCTAGACCACCGATTCGACAGCAGTCGCAGCCACCATGATTTTCCCCACCAGAACAGGAGGAAATCCTCCAAAGACTAAGTCGGGTGGAGCATGAATTTCAGGAAGAACGCAGGAACAACAGGGGATTCCTCAAAGGCCTGGCAAGCTTGCTTAAGGGGAAAAAGAAAAGGGATCATTAAATCTCCACATGTACTGTTGTATTTTCTATTTCAATCAAGTCCCTGCGTGGACTTGTCTTTTTAGTCCCAGCGTAGACATCTATTCTAGTATTTGGTTCCTGCGTGGACTTGTATTTTAGTTTGGCCCCTGCGTGGGTGAGTTGTTCTGTTAAAAGTCCCGTTTAGGGCGATGTGTACTCTTTTAAATATTAATGGAATGTTAAGATTATAAATTTCATTTTTGTCACTATATGCATAAATATATTATACATGAAATAAATAAATCAAAATCATTCCTTTTAAAATAATCTGCCTATTTTATATTAAATAAGAATCTCAAAGGTATAACCTAGCTTACATGTCATTATAAGACTTGGCCAAGATGGTAAGACCTGTTTAAAAGATTCGGATCCCTGTTAACATCTGAAAACATGTTAACGCTCCTGGCAGACGTGATTCGTTAAAATCACACACGTCATTCTTATATAAGGATTCTTCAAAAGATTCCTAACCTAACTAAATGATCTATAAATCATGGGTTTAAATCATCAATTAAGATGATCATATTTTGACCATAAATTGGTAATATAGTGCCTACGGGCCATACTCATTGTCACATAAGACAAAAGACAGTAGTAGTCTACGACTCCCTATCAGAGAAAGGTAATGAACTATGTTCAAACCTTAATGCCTTGATTCTCCGAAATCATGGCTTATGATTTAAAAATGTCCCTGTGACTAGGCCTGTTGTGCTAATAATACTGTTATTGTTTTATAGTTAGGATAGGTTATAATAAAATCCTAAATAAAAGTGAGTAACAAATTAACCAAATGTGGTCTATGTTTACCATGGTTAATGAATTGCCCTAAAAGGCAATTCCATAATAAACTCCCAAATAAATTATTGTCGATATCTTATGTAACAGTTCAAGATACAATGGAGGACTCAGATGAAATCAATAGTCGGCCAAGGGAGAATAATGACACCACCAGGTTCAATGTGTCTGGTGCTGAACTCCAAGCATTAATCGACAATGCTGTTACAAAAGCCTTAGATAGGCAGTATAGTGAAACAAGTGGTACTCGGAGCAGAGCCCAATCAGTACCCCATTCCAAGCCTAAGACTCAATCTGAGGCTCACAGCAAGCCACCATCCAAGAAGGAAGAACCAAAGATAGACGATGACGATCGTCACTCTTCACACCACCAAAGTGTCCCATCTCAAAGGATTGTGCTGAATCAAGGACCCCGTGATAAGGGTTGCTCCTACAAATACTTTGTGTCATGCAAACCCAGGGATTTCACTGGGGAAAAAGGGGCTATAGATTGCATGACATGGTTGGATGAGATGGACATAGTGGTTGATATCAGCTGGTGCGCTGATAGAGATTTGGTAAAGTTCGTGTCTCAATCGTTCAAAGGTGAGGCCTTAGCCTAGTGGAGATCGTTGATTCAAGCTACTGGGAAGATTCCACTGTACAATATGACATGGGAATAATTTGTTACCCTCATCAGGGACAACTACTGTCCCCAGCATGAGGTTAAAAAGATTGAGTCTGATTTCCTATCATTGGTGATGAAGAATCTGGATTCCCAAGCTTACCTTACGAGCTTTAATACAATGTCAAGGTTGGTTCCTTATCTGGTGACCCCGGAACCCAAAAGAATAGCTCGTTTCATTAGGGGTTTAGCACCATAAATTAAGGCAAGCGTGAAAGCCTCTCGACCAGCTACTTTCAGATCTGTAGCTGATATATCTTTGTCCCTCACACTGGACGCGATCAGACAGAGATCGCTGAGGAACACGGATGCTGAGAAAAGGAAGCGTGAAGATGACAATTCACGACGGTCAGATAAGAAGCACCGGGGAAACAATGACCACAAGAAGAGGTCTGGTTCTAAGAAGGATGGGCATCAATCTGGAGATAAGCCCAAGTGTAAGACTTGTCAGAAGCACTACTTTGGAGGTGCAGACTTGAGTCAAAATCCCAGTCTCAGCCGAGGCCATGTGGGATTTGCAAATCTTCAGAACATAAGACCCTAGAGTGCAAGAAACTGAAGGATGCAACGTGCTACAGTTGCAACAAAAAAGGGCACATTAAGACAAATTGCCCAAAATATGCAAAGAAAGCTGATGAAGGAAAGAAGACCAATGCTAGGGTCTTCAGGATGGATGCGAAGGAAGCTGTGCAGGACGACAATGTGATCACAGGTACCTTCCTCATAAATGATGTTTATGCAAGAGTGCTATTTGATTCAGGAGCTGATAAATCATTTGTAGATAATAAGTTTTGCAAATTGCTGAATTTACCTGTTAAAACCTTGAGTGTGAAATATGAGGTGGAGTTAGCAGATGGCACCATAGAAACCATCTCAACTGTGTTAGATGGATGTGTTATATCCATTAGGAACCACTCTTTTCCTTTGTCCCTACTTCCTTTGAAGTTAGCCGGTTTTGACATCGTTTTAGGCATGGACTGATTATCTCATAACCAGGCCCAGATTGTCTGCAATAAGAAGCAAGTGGTGATTAAGACTCCGTCTGGTGAATCACTTACCATTCAGGGAGATACCCAATATGGACTACCTGAGCAAGTGTCTATGCTCAAGGCCTCTAAGTGTTTGAAGAAAGGTTGTGTCATCTACATGGCACAGGTGACTATTGATGAGCCGAAACCTAAAATGGAAGATATCCCCGTCATTTCTGAATACCCTGAAGTTTTTCCTGAAGAACTACCTGGTTTACCACCAGATAGGCAAGTAGAATTCAGAATTGACATTATCCCTGGAGCAGCACCAGTAGCAAGGACGCCTTATAGGTTGGCACCAACCGAGATGAAGGAATTGAGAATGCAACTAGATGAATTGCTAGCCAAGGGTTTCATTAGACCTAGTTCGTCTCCTTGGGGAGCACCAATCTTATTTTTCAAGAAGAAGGATGGATCGATGCATCTGTGCATCGATTACCGTGAGCTTAATAAGGTCACTATCAAGAATAGGTACCCATTGCCCAGAATCGACGATCTGTTCGATCAGCTTCAAGGGGCAAGTTACTTCTCCAAGATTGACTTAAGGTCAGGCTATCATCAATTGAAGGTTAAAGATGAAGATGTACACAAGACTGCATTTAGGACTCGTTATGGTCATTACGAGTTCCTAGCGATGCCTTTTGGGCTCACTAATGCACCTGCCGCATTCATGGATCTCATGAATCGCGTCTGCAAGCCCTACTTGGACAAATTTGTCATCGTCTTCATTGATAACATCCTCATCTACTCGAAGAACCAAGCTGATCATGAGAAGCATCTTCGATGTATTCTTTCACTACTTCGACAGGAGAAGCTTTATGCCAAATTCTCAAAGTGTGAATTCTGGCTTCGAGAAGTCCAATTCCTTGGACATGTGGTTAGTGAGCATGGTATCCAAGTGGATCCCGCTAAGGTTGAAGCTGTCATGAATTGGCAAGAGCCGAAGACGCCCACAGAAATTCGTAGTTTCTTGGGATTGGCAGGATATTATAGGCGATTCATTGAAAATTTTTCAAGGATTGCTGCACCCCTAACTTCTTTGACTAGAAAGAAAATAAAGTTCGATTGGGGCCCTAAGTAATGCACCTGTGTTGACATTGCCTGATGGGATAGAAGAGTTTGTGGTATATTGTGATGCATCACACACCAGGATGGGATGTGTGCTTATGCAGAAAGGCAAAGTTATTGCCTATGCTTCACGTCAGTTAAAGGTGCATGAAAAGAAGTACACCACCCATGACTTGGAGTTGGGTGCCGTTGTATTTGCACTGAAGCTATGGAGGCACTATTTATATGGTATCAAGTGTGTGATCTATTCTGATCACAAGAGCCTCCAGCACCTGTTTAACCAAAAGGATTTGAACATGAGGCAACGACCTTGGATGGAAACTTTGAATGATTATGATTGTGAAATAAGATACCATCCTGGCAAGGCGAATGTAGTCGCCGATGCCTTAAGTAGAAAGGAAATGGTGAAACCCATCCGAATCAATGCCAAGAGCATTGAGATAAAGAGCAGTTTGAATGAAAGGTTGTTAGCTGCACAGAAGGAAGCTGTGTTGGAAGCTAACTATCCTAATGAAAAGCTAGGAGTGAGTGAAGAACATTTATCCTATGGCAAGGACGGAATTTTGAGGTTAAATGGACGAATATGGGTTCCAATATATGGGGGACTTCGAGATGTTATCCTCCAGGAGGCCCACAGTTCTAAATACTCCGTTCATCCTGGAGCTGATAAGATGTACCAGGATCTAAAGGCAAACTATTGGTGGATAGGCTTGAAGAAGTCTGTAGCTGCCTATGTAGCTAAATACTTGACGTGTGCGCAAGTCAAAGCAGAACATCAAAAGCCGTCAGGTTTGCTACAACAACCTGAACTTCCCACGTGGAAGTGGGAAATGGTGACGATGGATTTCATCACCAAGTTACCAAAGACAAGGAAAGGAAATGATACGATATGGGTGATAGTAGATAGACTGACTAAGTCAGCACATTTCCTACCCATCAAGGAGACCTATAGCTCCGACATGTTAGCCCAATTATACGTAGATAAGATTGTATCTCTACATGGCGTACCTGTGTCTATTATCTCTGATAGAGATACTAGATACACATCACATTTTTGGAAAAGTTTCCAACAATCTTTGGGCACGCGCTTAAATTTCAGTACGGCTTACCATCCTCAAACGGACGGACAGAGTGAGCGTACAATCCAAACGTTGGAAGACATGCTTCGTGCATGTGTGATCGACTTAGGTGGTAGTTGGGATAACCACCTGCCAGTAATCGAGTTCTCATATAACAATAGCTACCATACCAGCATCAAGGCTGCGCCTTTCGAGGCCTTGTACGGTAGAAAGTGCAGAACTCCCGTTTGTTGGGCGAAAGTTGGAGATGTCCAACTGTCAGGACCCGAAATAGTCTTTGAAACGACGGACAAGATTGTCCAGATTCGTGACCGCCTGAAAGCTGCCCGAGATAGGCAGAAAAGCTACGCAGATCTAAAGCGTAAACCTCTGAAATTCGAGGTAGGCGACAAAGTGTTGCTTAAAGTATCACCCTGGAAGGGAGTGATGCGATTTGGTAAGAAAGGTAAGTTAAGCCCGAGATACATAGGACCATTCGAAGTCATCGAACGTGTCGGATCAATTGGCTATAAGTTAAACTTACCTGAATAGCTCAGTGGTATTCACAATGTATTCCACATCTGCAATCTAAAGAAGTGTTTCGCTGATGCATCACTAGTCATACCACATACAGATGTGCACATAGAAGAGAGCTTGGAGTTTGTCGAAAAACCTGTGTCGATCGAGGATCAACAGGTTAAGAAGCTTCAAAGGAAGCATGTGCCTATTGTAAAGGTAAAATGGGATGCCCGTAGAGGTCCCGAGTACACGTGGGAGGTGGAGTCCACAATGAAAGAAAAATACCCTCATTTGTTTCAGTAAATCTCGAGGTCGAGATTTCTTTTAAGGGGGTGAGGATGTAACACCTCGAAAATTCACGTCCTATAATGTATTAACATGTGTCAAAAGCTTGAACGTGTGAAAGAATACTCTAGAGGGACTAAAGTTGACAAACATGGAAAGCATGTGAATATAGGGGTTCAAAATGTCATCAATGGATAAATATATTTTTAAATAACCCTACATGGTGTTTATACCTTCAAACGAATAAATCATGGATCATACGAAGCTAAATATGAAAGAAAGTGAGAGATTACAAACTACAGGGGTTAAATGTGTCAACATGTCTAAAGTATACCTCTGAGTGACCTTTTAGCAAACCCGAAGCTTTGTAACGATTAATTATGCTCACTAGAATGCATGATAAAAATTTCATAAAGTTTCGTTATCGTATGTGAAAGTTATGATCAAATTCGTATGCGAGGGGTTACAGCGTCAACGTTGAAAATTATGACTTTTCGGGTAAACACAAAGCAAACCAAGGACTTAACAAAGTCGGTATAAGTCTTGAAGCCCTTATAAGTAAATTTGAGGGGCTCATAATGCAAGAAATAAAGTGGAATGCCCTTTCGATGGACCAAGAGCCAAGGATGCAATAATGGAAAAGTTTGAAATCTGACAGAGACTTACGCGGGCCGCGTCCGATCCCCAGATACAGAAAGTTGGGACAGCAGCCTGTTTAAGCGCAATAACCGACTTAAACAGATATTTCCACTCCATGGGCGACCCCTACATGCTTTTTAGACCTTACGGAACATCTGTGGATGATCCATGACCAATGGTAAACTTAGTTGTCAATAATCTAGTGAGATTAAAGCACTATATAAAGGGCCATTAGTTACAACTTTGATCATACCATCACCACTCAACTTCTGATCAATTATGGAGCTCAAAGCCACTTTCTAAGGATCACAAATCGTGCATAGGACTTTGGTAATTACCCTTGACCTTCCTTAATTGAGTTTTACGTAGTTGTTAGCTTAAAAGTCAAACCGTCGTAATTAACGTTTGACTTAGCGATTAATCATTAATGGTCCAGTGATTAGTCGAATTGAAGGTAGTTATAAGTTGGTAATTATGTGGTCAATAAACCCTTAAAAGGGCACCCTCTGATTCCCACTCTAACTAGACCATTTGTCGGGTCAAAGTTGATTAGAAAAAGTCAACAGAATGCTAATTTTCAAATTAACGCATAATTAGCAATGTAGGAGGCATGTAACCTATTTTATCACTCATATAACTTGGTAATAAGTATAAGAACGGGTCTAAGCTTGTTTGATCCGACAATTTTCTGTTTAGACCCGGTTCGGAACCGAAAGTCGCAAAACTTTGACTTTTGCTTTGACTTCAGTTCTGACCCGATTTAGTATACTTTGGAAATGCCTTAGAGCTTCCTTAGGACCAGGTTACATGCTAGTATAACCCTCTGTGATTATACACCCTGGTTCATTAGTATCCAATTAATATGCATGTTTCCGTTAAATGCCTAATGTTGACCAATATGCCCTTTTGACCATAAAACGAGAATTTTGGATATGTGAAAGGACAATAATTTTTGTTACTAATTATAAACATGTCCCTAAATTTTCACATCAGTTGGAGGTCTAGATTAGAAGTTATGCTCATTAGCGTAATTAGAACGCCTTTTTGTAATTAAACGGCGTCATTGGCATAAAGCCTATCTAAACCCAATTTTTGACACCAAACCTTTTACCCACTGATGTAATATAATATTTTGGGATTTTTAAAGATTTTTAATTATTTTTAACCTGCTCATAACCTAAGGTTATGGCATTAATTCGGTAAATACCGAATATACCCTTTTTGGTTATAAAATGAGTTCTACAAAGTATTTTGATGCTAATCCAGTTGCTACTGATTTTATTTAATAAATGAAGTATTTTGAAATTTATAACCTGTCCAGAAAACTCAGATTTCCGGTATAACCCGGAAATCGCTTAAAATGGCTTTTTAAGCGTATTAAACACATAGTTTATGTTTAAAACCATTTTTGTCATACAAGACTTATCACAACTGATATGACCTATTAAAATAAGTTATTTTACTGATGTATTCAGACCCGAATCTCAGAATTTTAAAATAACCTCTTTTATAATCTTTAAATGACCAAAATACCCCTACGGGGCTTAAATTGAGATTAAACTCGTTTTGGGCATAATGGAAGATATCCTACTGATATCACAACATATTTAAGGTATATTAACTTAGGAAACCTGTATATGACTCTCATGGTTACCCATTACGCTTATGGCGCGTTCGGTTCGGTTTATGTAACTAGTTTGCATAAATTAGCCGAGGCGGGTCAAACCTCATCGTTTTTATCTCAAAATCCAGAACGTGGTTAGATTACCCATATTACACAAGTATTCAAACTTGTTGGGTCTAAATCACATTCTATTCCAGTCTTCGCTTAATCGTGCGTTCGAACCGTATCTTTGTTAAAACTAACCGGTCTAAGTTTAGGCTTAATTAAAGACCCGTTAGGATTCTAATAGGTTATTATAAACCTTCGTTCCAGAATAGGAGACCCGGTAAAAGCTACACGCACTTGCTAATTGTGATTATTACTTTGCAAAGGCAAATACTTTTAACTTATTTTCCCTTAAACGGGCTTGGGGTACGGTATATAAAATACCGCTTGGTCCGGCATTGAATCTTTAATCGAATATAGGTTAAATCATTGATATGCCCGTTTGGAAATGTTTTGTTTACTTAAAGCCTTTGGGGGTTAATGACCATGTCCCGGATATCCTTGGCATCATCTTACGAGATGGCCACGACCTGAGCACGGAATGTAGGCGTACACCCGTCAGTGCATAAATAAATAATGTGGTGTGTCTATTGATCTTTAACCCGGTCTATGGATCGGGCTACTGAACGCATAAGGAACATGTAATTCTTTTACAAGTATTATATTCAAATAATTATCCCAAGTTATAAAAAGTTTGTGCCACGTGCATTCAAATCAATTTTTATTAAACTTTTCAAAATGAGTCGGTTGAATGTATTTACCAGTGTAAACTGACGTATTTTCCCAAAAAGGTTAAGTGTAGGTACTACGCGAACTAGGCTGGCTTTTCTCCTAGCGTCCACAATAAGTCTCGCCAGCTTGGATGTCAAAACTATTGAACAATGTTTCCTATTTATTTTTGATCCACCTGTGGATTATTTTCAACTGTTTGTGATACTTGAGTTTACAATTATATTCGGTTGAAATATATCTTTCATTTGCTTCCGCAGTGCATTTAAATATTGTGTTTTTTGACTGTAATGTTACCAACCACGTCACGATACTCCCCCACCGGGCCCACCGGTTAAACGTGGAAATATCGGGGTGTGACACTCTGGAATCACTTGCTTCCATCATCCACAGCCCAATGCCCGGGGCCAATTCTCTTTCTAGACGCAACCTCACCTTTACAATTCCCCCACAAACATAAATATTGTTGGATGCTCTTGATTTGAACTAGGCACAAACCAGTCCTTCTCAATCACCTGTCAATGAGAACATACCTCAACAAGTGACTGGATCTGATGTATCAATCATTGCTAACCCACCAGGAAGACCTGAGGAGGTTACACCCCTTGAGTTACAAGTAACTCTTGGTGGTAGTCCAAGTGAAGCAGCCACTACAAATGTTGAACCCACTGTTTACATTTGGACAGTGGTTACATCAATAAGACTTCCTTGGAGGCAATTTATTCTCTGGGAACACTTGTGTATCCAGTTTATACTGGGTCACTAAAAAGTGTCTCTCAATTTGAAGGAAGAGGTCCCCAGTACCAAGACAAAGGGGCATCAGTGGATGACTTTTGGAATACAATCCCTGAGTCAACCACTGTTACAACCACTGTTAGTGGGAAATCAGATGATCCCATTAATATGGGTGATGGTTTAATGTACCGGGAATTGACGGACAGAATTGACAAACTGGATACTTCTGTTGCAGAAATTAAAGATATGCTGCAACAGTTGTTGAAAGCTCAAAAGGTACCACCCACTGCTGCTCCAGCTCAAGCACCTGCACAACCTGCACCTGTTGCAAATGAGTTATGGGTCTTATTTCAACCACTGCTCCAACAACAAAGACAATTAGCAGAGCAGTAGCATGAGATACATGTCCAAAAGCTGAGAAACATGATGGAGTCAAGATTTAAAGATACCCAAGCTGACATAAAGGCTATAAAGGCCCACATACTGCACACCACTGGCACTGCTCCTCCCACTATTCTCTTTATTGATAACCCCCCTCCAGATAATGCCAAAAAGGGGGAGAAAATCAGGCAGTGGAAGAAGAAGGGTATTGAAGATGGTATTTACATTGAGCCTCAACAAGATAGTATGCTCAAAAACATCCCTTTGCCAGATGGATCCAAAAAGATTGATGTTACCACTAATGCAATTGCTGATGCATTAGCTGAGGTAAAAAGGGATAGAGAGGCTAAGGACAAAGCCAGGTGGGAACAAGAGAAAAGAGAATTTATGAAGTTGAATGAGCAAGGTCCTTCTGAACATTTGGATGATGAAAATCCCAAGGAAGAAAAGAAGAAGCCCACTAGACAAGTGAGGCAACCTAAACACACACCATCCAGACCCACAAAGCATGCTTCCAAACCACCTACTAAAGGCTCCAAACCTCAAACTACCACCTAAACAGCTGTTGTAACTCCTGCTGTATCCACAACTGCTGATACTTCAGTAGTTTCAACAACTGCCATCCAAACACCTGCCATCACTGCAACACACACCACTTCAACACACACCACAACCACTGCCTTACCACCACCATCAAAAATCACCTCACCACTAAAAACAACCTCACCACCATCACCTCCTGCTAAAAAGCAGAAGACATCAGATGTTACAACATCTGTTGTAATGACAATAGTGGTTGAAACACCAGTTGTTTCAACAACTGTTAGTCAGCCACCTTCCACCACTCAAATCACCACCACAGATCCACCCAAAACATCATCAGCCTCTCCTATACTAAAAAGGAGAAGGATATTTATACCTGATGATGACTCTCCAACACCACCACCAACATCTTCGCAATCTCTTGCGCTTATTCCAAACCCTGTTCCTATCTCATCAGCCCAAGTACAACAACCAATCACTACCATCACTCCTGCAGGTTTCCAATATCCTCTTGAACTTATTGCAGTTAGAGAAGAGATCAAATCCTTTTACTATGAGGATGATCCTGCTAAAAGGAAGTTGCCATCAGTTGAAGGATATCCTAGGCCTAACAACATTGAAGAGTACTTAAAAATTAAGGCTCAACAGGCAGAGGATATCTCCAAAAGAAACTCTCAAGGAAAAACTGACAAAGAAATTCAAAGGCATTATCAATTTCTGCTCACACAAGTCAGATCCTTGGAGCAGTTTGCAAAAATATTTGTAAGCAAGTATCTGAAAGAGCAGATGAAACCCCCGAGAAAAGACTACATTGAAAATATCATGGCTTTTAAGAAGTATAATGGTGAAAAATATATGTACAAAGAGTGGACCATTCCTGAGCTTGAAAGTGAAGCAGCCAGGATTCAAGAAATGATTAAGAATAAGGTCAAACACACTCCTCCAGATTGGTCAAAGTACAAAAAGAATGTGCTTGAAAAGACACTGGAGCTGAAGAGAATAAAAGAGGAATTAGTTGCTGCTGATTATGGGTCCAAAAATCAAGTGATGAGATGGAGAGAAGACAAAGTCAGGACCACCTACAAAAGGTTGGAGGAATTAAGGAAGAAAGATCCTAAAGTTCCACAAAAACCTGACTACCCTGAAGCAGAGGTTTCAACACGACCACCAAAGCTGCAAATCAGGAGATCCACTGCTCCAGCTGGTACTGCCATCTACAAAAGAAGACAACAAAAACAGCTGGATGTTGAAACAGTGGAAGAATTAATGGCAGGAGATGACCTTGTAAAAGAGGGCATTAAGAATATGATAGCTGAAACTCTTGGCCTAAATCAACCTGTAAGCACTGCTCAGTCAGTCATCACAAGGCCAGCATCACCAAACACCTCATCTAATAAAAATCTCCCAAGAAACCCACCAGACTCAAAAGTACTAAAGTGGAAAACTAACAAACAGACCCATGTACTGACAGTGATCAAGTCTAGTGGAGAAGTGAAGAAAATAACAAGGGAACAAGCACTTGGCCTAAGTCTTGAAGATTTGCAGGATCTCCTTGATCTTCCACTATGTAGGGATGAAGATGGCACAGATGCCTTAGGCTTTGAGTTACAACTCAAAGGGCAAATAAGGGAACTGTTGATGAGGCAATAAAGATCTACCAATAATGAAGGGTTTTGGCATTATCTGTTCCAGGGGGAGATTGTTGGGATTGAACCCTATCAGAGGAACAGATAATTAAAGCCAAAACTGGATCAGAGTAGTGGATCCAGAATAAGCAGATGTTATGTATTCAAGTCTCTCCCCTTGAAAGTGGTTTCAACGTCTGATGACCTCCAATCCACTGATCGGTACAACTGCTGACCTACAACTGCTGATCAAGTCAAAGACTAATGAAGACTAAAGCCCTGTTGTTCAATCTACTGCTATGGGTCAAGCACCGCTGGATATATCAAGTGCTGCTGGGTTCACATCAGTGGAAGGATTTAGCACTAGTTAGTTTGTCTTTGTGTAATTTATTGTATAACAGTTGTTAGCATAGCAGTACTTGTATAGATCAGTTGTTAGAGTTTGTTAGGAGGTTAGATGTCACTTTCATAGTGACGTCAGCAAAGATGCCTCAGTGGTTTGTCTGTGCCTATAAATAGAACAGTACGATGTAGTGTTCTATTAGCTCTTCACCATCTTTCTTCCTGTACGAACAAATCACTGTGAGCTCAGGCTGAGGGGGAGTTTGTTACATGCATGCAATTGTAATCGTTGATGAAATAAATTTAATCATTCGGTTCATTGTTGAAAATGTGTGTTGAAAGCAATTCTCATGTTTGATTGTGAAAAGTTTGTTTCCATTTATATTCCGTTGCACTACTTGTTCATTGTTCATCTTAATTCAAACATAAAACACAATCAAAACCAAACTCAGATCCTAACAATTACCGAGCCTATGCGAGAACTCCATGTTATGATCAGTTTAAAATTTAATAAAAATTTCCAAAAATCCCAAAATATTATATTACATCAGTAGATAAAGGTTTGATGTCAAAATTTGAGTTTAAATAGGATTTATATCAAATTTATGATATTGAGCATAACTCTCATTTTAGACCATAAACTGACGTCAAACTTTTAGGACATACTTAAATATCAGTAATAAAGGTTGTTGTCCTCTCACATTTTCAAAAATCTCATTTTAATATCAAAAGGGCATTATGGTCAACATTTAAGCAATTAACGGAAACATGCATATGAATCGGATTATTAAGGAACCATGTAGTATAACCTCCGAGGGATTTACTAACATATAATATGGTCCTAAAGGAACCTTAAGGCATATCTAAAACAAGCTAAATCGGGTCAGAACTGAAAGTCAAAGCAAAAGTCCACTTTTGCGACTTTCGTTTTCGAACCGAGCCTAAACTCAGAATTGTCGGGTTGAACACGCCTAGACATGTTCTTATATCATTTACCAAGTTATTTTAATGTTAAAACATGTTCCATAACCTCTGCATTGCAAGTTATGAATTTATTTGAAAAAATAGCTTCTGTTGACTTTTTAATATTAAGTTTGACCAGACAATTGACCAAGTTAGAGTGAGAATCAGTAGGTGCCCTTTTAAGGGTTTATTACCTACATAATTACCAACTCATAGCCACTTTCGATTCGAATAATGGCTGGACCATTAGTGATTAATCACTAAGTCAAAGCTTAATTACGATGGCTTTGACTTCTGGTCGTTAAACTAATAAAACTTGAACTTAAGGAGCTAAGAACACTTACAATGGTCCTTCGCATGAGTTTGGAACTTAAGAAAACTTGCTTGAACTCCAGGAAGCTCCATAGAAAGCAATATGAAGAAATTTGAATTGTGCAAATGAACAAGTGAATACAAGAGCCCTTATATAGGATTCTTAGAGCTTTAAGATTGATCCACATGCCCCTACAACTGATTTCTGATGATCCCAGGTGTCCCCTATGCATGTAATACTGTTGGCTCAGACCCTGGTATCAAAAAATGGCATGCAAAGGCGGTGGAACTGGCTGGACATGCACCTGTCCCTTTTTTCTGCATCTGGCACTCTTACGCGGCCTGCGTAAGAGTTGGCCTTGGGTCTACGCCGAAGGGCTACTTCCGGTAAACACTTTTGCAACTTTGCAATTTCAATACCTGGTCCATTTAGACTTTATTTAAATTCCATTTATTGCATTTTGGACCCCCCATAGTTAAATTTTAAGGACCTTGGGTCATAAACTAACTCCGTTAAGCTCCCGGTTAGTCGTACGATCACCCGAAAAGTATTGATTTCTTCGTAACTCCACAAAATTAAAATCTAATATATTTGTGAGCAAAATATTAAATTATTTACAATGTTTTTTGGTTCGTTAAAGGTTACTCTGAGGTAACTTTAACATGTTAACACTTTTAACCCCTATGTTTCGTAAGATCCTTATTTTAAACACAAACGACTTCTAATGTTTGATAAATCATTCATTAAATAATAACACATTCAAACCTATGTTGACTAGACCACCAAAGGGTCTCTTTAAATTGATTAACAAACACCATAAACATTTTCTGTTGTTCCCCAAACTTCCACCAAATAAAGTTGACAGTCTGGTAATGGGATCATCAGTCCTATGGTACCATAACATACTACTGTTCAGCTCAGCCAAAGCTAATGAATGTCAATCGTGTTATGGATAACGCACCAACAAGTTGTTCACATTATTGAAATCGTATTGTTTTATATAAACCATAGACTGTGTTTTGAAAACTTGAAAACAGTTCAGAACATATGAGTCACCCAAAAACATTTAGAAAGCGTAAAAGAGGGGAGCTATGTACTCACTTGGGATTGCGTAAGTGTCCTTGATCAATAGAATAAACAAAGCTCAAGCGTGTCCTAATGTTTCGGATAACTATGTTAGTGTGTCGCGACTTTAATCGGAGGATTCGAAGAGAATGAAGTCTTACAAACCTTACGAGTGTTGGGTCTTGTATGATATGGTTCAATAAATTTAACATTCCGATTTGAATGAGATCCTAAGTGCTTTTGACCTGTGATGACTCGTTAAAGTGGTTTACGCCACTTTAACGGGTTATAAGCGTAACTACAAGATCGGATGGTCAAATATGTCTTATGATAAGTCTTATATGCGAAAACAAGTTTTATTTTGTTATAACATCAGCTTAGATGTCAATACTTTGGTTACATATGCTTAAAACCAATTCATGCGCAAAAAGGGCGTTTTGGTCATTTTAAAAGAACATAAAGGCGACTCATCATATAACTAACCAAACCTTATGACCATAAGGTATAACCTCAGAGGGTTATTCCCTGTATAACTATAGTCATAAAAATGAGCTTGGTTGAATCCTAAGATTGACCAAACGGGTCGGATTTGAAAGTCAAAGCGGTAGTCAAACCGCTAGACTTACGACTAAAATAAAAGCACTAAACTAGAAATGACGAGTTAGACATGTTAGAACATGTCTAATTAAGTTATAAAACTAATTTGGTGTCATAACTTTGAGTTTTAAAACCTGAAAACAGTTTCGTCGTAAAATGCACTTATGCGCATCTTTGACTTTTAATAAGTAAAACTTTGACTCGTCACTTCGCCTAGTAAAAGTGGTAATCAGAAGGTGCAATCGCAAGGGATTATGACCTTCCTGATTACAATCACGTTGCAAAGTTCAATTGAACTTTGACTTGACCAAAAATGGTCAGAACCGAAAGTCAAACAGAAACTCAAACAGTTTGACTTTTGGCTCAAAATGCCAAAATAATGAAAGAACTAGGAAGAGCACTTACTTGTGTTGAAGAATACTTTAAGAACTCAGAGTAGGAGGCTTCCAATGACTGGAAACAAGCTCTAATAGAGTGGGAGAAATAAAATGAGAAATGAGCAAGTTGGAATGAAGAATTCCCTTGCTATTTATAGTGTTTTTGAGACCTTATGATCATTTCAATTGTCCATGAGGTGTTATGATCTGAGGAAGGTCTTAACACATGTCAAAATGAGGCTAGAAGCGGTAAATTTCGTGAACTTGGGGACCGAGTCTTTGCATATGAAGTGGCCTTGTTTCTGCTTTGTTGGGTACCCTTTACAGACCATATGGGGGTGCCCTTTACGGTACTCAGAGCCTGGCTGAGGACTAAGTTTTGTTTTTGGTGGATTTGGCCCCTGGACTTGTATTGTTGTGTTGTGTTTTGTCACTTTTAACCCTTTTAACCTAATATTTAGGTTATATAAAGGTGTTAAGGCATGTGTAACTTGCATTTTGTCCAGAAATGTCATGGATATCGTCTTGTTCGATCGTACAGTAACGCGTTTCGCAAATAAAGTATAAAACTTTATCAAACACGAAAATGATCAAATTTCTGCAACGACTGAACTTTTGCATTCTCACCAATAAAATACAAGATTTTATTGAATAAAAATGTCTGGGATTGTATATTGTTTGACAATTATACATTCTTGCAAATAAAATATAAGATTTTATTAAATATGAAAATGTTCGGAATCATACAATGATTGAAAATGTGCAAATATCACAGTCTCCCCTACTTTAGGAAATTTCGTCCTTAAATTTAATTAGAGGAAACTTGTGAGAAAAGTTGTGGATATTTCGCTTTCATTTGATCCTCTCGTTCCCAAGTAAACTCTGGGCAACGTTTGGATTCCCAGCAAACTTTGATAATTGGTATAGGTTTGTGCTTGAGTTTCTGGACTTCACGGTCCATTATCTCCATAGGTTTCTCGACAAATTACATAGTGTTATCAACACGAATTTCATCGAGAGGGGTCTGGATGTTTGTATCAGCTAAACACTTTTTTCAAATTGGACACGTAGAATGTTGGGTGAACGTTCCCAAGTTCAGGAGGTAGCTCAAGTTTGTAGGCCACATTTCCGATCCCATCAATGATCTTGAATGGTCCCACATATCGAGGTGCAAGTTTTCCTTTCTTTCCAAATCTAATCACACTTCCAAGGGGATACCTTGAGAAGGACGTGATCACCGACTTAGAATTCCAAGGGCTTGCGTCGCTTGTCCGCATAACTCTTTTGACGGCTTCTAGCTGTCAAGAGGTTATCGCGTATTTTCTTGATTTTTTCTGTACTTTCCATAATGAATTCAGGTCCGGTGAGCTGAGCTTCACCGACTTCATTCCAATAAATAGGTGAACGACATTTTCAACCTTATAGAGCTTCGAAAAGTGCCATGTTGATGTTGTAATGATAACTATTGTTGTAGGAGAATTTGATCAAAGGTAGCTGCGAATCTCAACTACCACCCAAGTCAATCACATAAGCTCTAAGTATGTTTTCAAGTGTTTGGATTGTTCTTTCGGTTTGTCTATATGTTTGAGGATGATAAGCAGTGCTTAGATTTAGTTTGGTTTCCCTAGCAGGTTGCATGGTTTTTCCAAGAATGAGATAAGAAATGAGTGTCCCGACCTGTTATGATGTTCAAAGGAACACCATGATCCGATGCAATTCTTATTGACATAAATCTTAGCAAGTTTGCTAACAAGGAAATCCTCATGAATCAACAAATAGTGTGCTGACTTAGTCAGATGGTCAATGATTACCTGACTGGCATCATGACTTTTAGATGAGCGCGGTGATTTTAGTGGTATGATCCATAGCAATGTTCTCTCACTTCTACACCGGTACTTTTGGTTGTTCAAGCAAACAGGAGGGATATTGATGTTTTGCCTTTAGAGCTTACGAATTTGAAAAGGTGTGAATTTGAAAAGGGATATTGGAATTTCGAATAACGGATGGGAGGATGTTTATAGAGGTTCCCTGTGAAGACTTTTATAGGAAACTTACGTGTGTGTTCGAAGTTGGAGATGGAAAGTGTAAGACAAAATTTGATTGGAAGGTTTCGTGAGTGTCACAAATGTATGGTTTAAATGCATCATTACAGGTCCTATGAAATCACACATGACAAAACATACTATGGTTTCTATGCACCAAATTTTTATAATTATGTCTGCACCCATAATTACTCGATTCTTTGCATAGTCTGCATGGTTCATTTTGTGATGTGTGGGGAAAATTAAACAAATAAGTTCAAGAAAACATGTGAATCAAATAATGTTTGGGAGAGTACCTTAAAATCCAAGGGCCTAACTATTTGCATAGAAAAGCCCATTAAGGATTTAGGATAGTACTTTGGGATCCAGAGATCTAACTATTTGTATAAGAAGATCAATCATGGATTTGGGATTTGTGTTTTGTTTCGTCTCAAAATTTGCACATAAACATGTTGTATGAGACCAATTAAGGACTTGTGAAAGTACCCTTAGAAATCCAGACACGGATAATAAAGTAGTACGTTGAGTATCCATTAAGGATGCTAACTTGTGTCTTGTTCTTTGTTTCTCAGGGAAAACGAGTACATATGATTTTCGTAGAGATCGCAAGCGCTCTAAAAAAACACGAGAGTAGTTTGATTTGCAAGGAACCTTATCCTCGGTGTTGGTATCGTAGAGGTATGTCACACATACATGTAATCATACTAGTTTTGTAAATAAAATGGGAATAACAAGGTTTATTTATAAAACAACCAAAGTGTTTCAAGGTTCTTGGAAAATAAACAGAAAACATAAAAGTTAAGTGTTTGTTTTGACATTAGCGCAAGCCTTGATATTGCCAGTGTTAATTTTGTGCCCATATGTTGAGTCGTCATTTGCCAGCCTAGGTCAATCGAAGTGATTAGGATAACCACAATTGAATCAGATTCCATGTGGGTAGTTAGGACAAACAAGTATCGGATGAGGAGTTGCGATAAGTTGAGTAGGAATTGCCATAGCTTTGTTTGGCGTAGCAGCTAAACGACAGACATTAGCTGTAAGACTAAAATGTCCACAGTTTGAACATTTTCGGCAAAGGACACTGAAATAATGATGAAGGTTACATTGATTGCACAGAGGCGCTTTTCCTCTATATGGCTTTTTAGCGGGTGGCGGGGCCACCTGATTAGGATCCACTCGATAAGCGGAATTGGAGCAGTAACCGAAAAATTCTCCAAAGCTTTACGCTTCTCTGAATTTTTAGAAGGCTTAGCTTTTATCTTCTTTGGTGCCTCATGAGTAGTCTCATCATGAAGATTAGATATGCCTACAGCTAACTCAATGGTTCCACCGAGTAGTACGACTATTTGTTGGGCGATTTTAGTAGCCAATTCCACTATTTGGGCATTTTCACGTAGAGGAGGCATTCTAAAAGAGCAGGGAAATATGAGAGAAAACGAGTGAGATCTGTGACAACCTGGATAATTAAGGTTAGCACTGCTTGAAATCCCACAACTTGAAGCGTGTTTTCTGTGTTTAATTATTTACCTAGTGCATTATTAGTTGGTTAGATGTGTATGTTTACAAGAAATCGCTAAACACTTTTACGTGTCGTTTAGACAATCATGAAAATTAACTGGTATGGGCCGCAAACTCGCTTAACACTCACACACATGTTTGGTTACTCTACCCTAGGCCCACATAACTCATCATATCATAATAATAATACATGTTTCAAGTTAAGCCCATCTCGTGCATTTGGAATTTGGGCCGGCCTTTGTAGAAAGGATATATGCACGCATACATATGGCAGTTGTACATGATTTTGAGTTAGCAATCACATTATCACAAACCCTAAACAAATATCACCACCTCCATATTTACGTACAACAATCATAAGGTTTTATAATTCTTTTGCAAACCCTACTTCCTCCCACTTGTTGCGACGGCTGTGGACCCCCCCCCCCACCGTTGTCGAAGTCTCTTCCTCTTAGAAATCAATCTTCTGGTTAGTTTTGTTATCTTTATTCAATTCTTAATTCATTGTGTCTATCTTTATGTGGATAAACATATAGTTATTCAATTCTTGATTTACTGTTAATTTTTTATAAACATATGGATATTGTATGATTGATGTTGTACCATAATATATGAGAACCGTAACATAGGGAACTTGTCGTATTTCTTGTTGATTACTTGCTGATTGTCGTGATATGTAATTGATTGGCATGTAATTATACATAATATTGGGTATTAGTAATAAACTGATTTGATGTAGGGGAGGGTCGAACATCAGTGGATGATTAACAATCAACATGATTAGTTTTCTTTGGTAAACAACTAATTCAATCGACTGACAAGGGTTATTGATGTTTGGTTGTGGTGGATTGTTAGGTTGACTATATTGGTAGTTATTGACAATTCATAAAAAATCAGTAATATATAATATTAGGATTCGATGGCTTGCATGATTTTTTTTGGTGATATATATGCAAGATTGTTTTGAGTTAACTTGAATATTGACTTGGTGGAATATAATTATTGCCGATTTGTTTTGGGAATTGTATGCATGTGATTTGTCTTGAAAGTGCACCCAAATTAGATAAAGATCACTTCATGAATTGCCGGCCATGTTGTTCATATTTGCAAGGGAATTGTCAGTGGACATGTGAGGGTTTATATGTGTGCCACTAGTTAATGTCTCGCATGAATATTTAAGATTTGATATAATCTGCTAGTGCCCTCATTAATCGAGGGTTAGGGTTGCATGATATTATAGATGTTTGCATTATAGATTGATAACCGATGACTTGCTTTTGATTGGTCTGAGATAAATGAGAATAATGAGATGAAATCTGATAAGAAACTCTATTGATTGCCACATGTTATGAGGTGATGGTCAACACACACAACCTACTAGAATGCGTAATATAAGTGAATATGGAAATGATTGATCAGTATGATGAGCGACTTCCTTGTTATAATTGGATGACATTATATGCACTACAGTACGATACTTGTGTTGTGAATGTGCATTACCTGATTTACGTGCATATAAGCTAATTGTCTTTGGTAACCACGGTAGGATTTGGTTGACCAACTGGGAACTGGTAAAGTAAATTAACAATCTAAGCAAACCAAGGTGAGTTCACACTCTTAAGGCATGGGATTCCCGGTGGGTTGGGAATGGGATTAAGAAGCTAAGATGAAACCTGTATATTCACCACTAATAGACTACATTAAACCTGCGTATTCTTGGATTGGGAAGAATACGTACCTCCGTCCTCAGATTGGGAAGGATGCCTACACTAACCTGCGTATCCTCGGATTGCGGAGAATACGTACCTCCGTCTTCGGATTGGGAAGGACGCCTACACTAAACCTGCATATTCTCGGATTGGGAAGAATACTTACCTCCATCCTCGGATTGGGAAGGACGACTACATTTAACCTGTGTATTCTCGGTTGGGTAGAATACGTACCTCCGTCCTCGGTTGAGAAGGACGCCAATGTATATAACTAGTCTAGTGGTTCACAACATGGGGTAGCCCCCACTGGTTATGGTTTGGGAAAACAAGGAACTGATTAACTACTGGTTTTCGAATGAACTTATGGTTTTTGAAACAAGTTTAAACTGGATAACCAACTGTTAACTCGCTCAACGTTGTTGTTGATTCGTTGTTACATGCCTTGCAGGCCTTTAGGTGCTTATTGTTGGAACTTGCTGTCTGGGATGCTGGAGTGGTTATGGGTCGAGATACATGGGATCGCAACACAAGACTAATGGTTTTTACATGTGATTTATAAACACTTAACGAATGAATAATGCTTCCGCTATATACTGTGAATTATTTGTAACGTTGTAACATTTAATGTTAATAAAAGAAAGTTTTATTTAAATATAACTATGAGTTCAATGTGATTGGGGGCTAGATCCTGGTCAGTCGCGCCTCCTGCGTTGATACTCCGCTTGTGGATTTTTGGGGTGTGATAGATTGGTATCAGAGCCATTGGTTATAGTGAACTAGGTTTTAAAAAGGGGAAAAACGTTTTTTGTAAAACCAGACTATAACCGAACAGTTCTGAAAACGTGAATACGACCATGACACTCAGCTCCAAATTGCAAGGTTCGTCTCTCGTATACTCATTATACTGCATAACGAGTGAACACTTACATATGATATTGCATGTGATTTCACGTTTAGCACAACAGTAAGAATTCATGTATTACTTGCATGTGTTATGTGACTGATAGGCTAGTATTTCCCTAAACATTCATGACTTACGCTTCGTGATGCTCTTTGTTTACTACCCTAGGTGGAGGAACCATTTGACATAAGTTAAGAGGAGCCGAGATGAGCATGCAAATCACAATACTATTGTGGGTGCACACACAATAATAAGGTGGGGTGCATGCGAGTCCCAGTGAGGCTTTACAAGTGAAAGAGGGGTTCCATTCCGTTATTTGATCGATGTGAAACATAACAAACCTATAGGGGTCATAGCAGTGATTGTCCCCTACTCGAACGTGAACTTTTCATTCCTCTCTGGATCCTTTCGAATCTCGATGCTATCGAGTATTACCCGAACACCCATCTGGACGCCTAGCGAACTGTGTAGAATATTAGGTGCTTGTACGAACATCCCCGAGTTGGATGTTGCAACGACAATGATTGGTCTATATCTCTCTCACCTTTCTTCATTTGCTGGAAACTTACCGTATTGACGCCTTAGATCCCGAAGTGCGATCACTTCTGCAACACCCTCGTAACATATCGTGTATTACTCAGTCAACTTGCAAGAACGATGGACTTTAGCATTTGAACGACCCTAGTTACCAACAATGAACATCGGCGATTTGACTCCAATCGAATCCTTAACCCCAGCTAGCGACTCATGGGAGTCAACTTTTACGAAATAATCAGGAGATAAGCAATGACAACTAACTGTAGAATGGAATGTGAAACTCCCCGCACAGTGAGTAGTGCCTTAGCAAGTACCATGGAATGTGAAGAGGTGGACCCTGTCGGTAAAAGTCATAGAACTCCGTTTCAAACAACAACATTAAAGGCAACAATCACGGCAACATCAAGGTATTTGTAATGGTAACCAACAGTATGGAAAGTGAAGGTGCTTACGGCATGGAGTGGCCGATGTTAAATCCAATGACAACAACTAAGGGAACGACGGTCGTACTGGAAATCCTCGCAACGAGTACAACAACACGGGAAATGATGCTCATGGAGGGACATTAGGGATTGGCGTGGGCAACGCCGGGATTATAACAACATGGTGACCTACGTGTTCTTGATGACTAATCACTTCGCCACTGTTTTGCTTAACCCTGATGCTTCTTGAAACCGATCCTGTTGTGGAATCGGCTGATGGCAAGACAATGGAAACCGCATATGATCGTTGGGATGCAAACTCGACCTTGTGGGACAAGTGTTCGACATCGACCCTTCTTCTGTTGTTCTTGATAGATGTACCCTGTGAAGAGAAGATTCTACGTATCCCTCTCCTAGTGGAGGATTGTTATCTGTTCTAACGCGTCAGAGTGGTGCAGAGGTTAGCATCAATTCAGCAGTGTCCACGGAAGGATTATCCCACTATGATAGCATTCGTTACTGATGTCAAGGCTAAGAAAAGGATGATGGAGGATCTACCAATTGTTCATGTTTCCACTCAGCATGCTACGGGAGGAACTATCAAGTTTACTTCCACAACTATTAGACAGACTCTCAGTTTGATATCATGTCAGAGGCAACTCTGATTTCTCGTACTCTTACCGTCTTGCGCCACGAGGGTTGCGAGAACTGCCTAATCAACTTCAGGAACTATTGGACATGAGTTTTATTGGATCTAGTTTTTCGCTTTGGGGAGCCACAGTTATACCAGTAAAGATAAGCCCTTTTCGTATGTGTACCGATTATCGAGAATGTAACAAGGTGAGAGTTAGGAACCGCTTGTCTCGACCATGTATCGGCCACCTGTCGACCAGTTGCGTGGGACAAGCTTCCATTCGAGGATTGGCTAGCGAACGAACTATCATCAGAAGGAAGTCCGAGAGCAGAATGCTCTTAGAACAGCACGTCGAACACAATGCAGCCATTTCAACTTTGTACACCATGATCATTGAGTTGATCGACACACCAGCAGCTTCACGGATCACATGAATCGACCGTATTTGTTGAAGACATTCTGAATCATGACCCGGAGAAAGGAACACCATGGGTGGCATATGTATCCTATTTTAGCGCTCCTGTGGGAGGAGCCATTGCGTGCGAAGTCTTGTTAAACGTCACATTTAGATTCGAGAGATGCATTTTGATCATGTAACCAACGGAGTGGGAATACACATGGATCTCGCTAAGATGCATCTTGTTAGAAACTGATCGACACCAAATATTCCTTTGGGGATGCAGCAATTCCTTGGTTTCGCTAGATACTATCGCAGCTTACTCACAGGATTTTCTAAGGTCGCATAGCTTAAATCTCTTTAGCACAGCAGGGTGTTGTGTTCGTGAAAGACGAAACAGGAGGACGCCTTTTCAGCTTTCGAATTCCAACTCTGCAATGCACTGAGCATCGTCTTTACCCGAGGGTGCGGCTGATTTAGTGGTATACCATGATGGTCCGAATTATAGTCCTAGTTACATACCGACGCAACACGAGAGAGTGGTGACTTACGTGATGGAGTTACAAAGAGGAACCACATGTGACACAACTGGAGGTGAAAACCGTGGTCTTGGGATTGTAGATGGAGGCATTACTTGGACGGTACCAGGTGCGTTATTTAGACCGATCACAAGGGCCTCCCGTGTACCTTGGCTTCGACAGAGCTAAATCAGTTAATGGCATCGCTGGAGGGAACTTTTGGATGATTACAACTATGAAACTTGAACGTGCACGAGCTTTGCAGCTCACTATCGACTCTAACTTACCTGATCAGACTCGCTCTACTCAAACTGGAGAACTGAAGGAAGAGGATTTTCAAGTCGAACCCATGCGGGGCATGGAGAAGCAACCTTTGACCGGTCGAACGATGCTCATTACCTCATGGAACGAATATGGGTCTCATTTTGCGGCAACTGTAGGGAACTCGTGTTGAGCAAAGCACACCGGCCTCGATATTCTAGGCGTCTGGGTTTGGATGAGAGACACTAGGATTTATAAACCTTGTACTGATGATCGGGCATGAAGACTCACATAGTTAAGTATGTGAATGATGAATTGACTTGTGGGAAAGTCAAGGTGAAGTATCAGCAACCAGTAATACCCACATGGAAATGAGAACAGGCTGCCATGGGTTTGGTCGCCAGTCTACTTATAACTCGAAACGGAAACATTATCGCCTGAATAACCGTTGATTGTCTCACGTAACCATCACACTTTCTAGCCATCAAAGAATCGGATAAGTTTTCTACACTTGCAGTCATCTACCTGAAGAAGCGGTTGCTAGGCACGGGGTGCCAACCTCCATTACCTCTAATCGCAACCCACGATTTGCATCTGATTTGTGGCATGATGTGCACAAATCCTTTGGCTCACGTCTAGGCATGAGCACACAATATCATCCATAGACGGGTGGGCAGACTGAACGCACCATCCAAACTCTTGAAGACATGCTTCGAGCATGTGTAATCGACTTTGTTAACGGCTGGGAACGACATCTACCTTTAGTGGAGTTTTCGTATAACAACAGTTACCACACCAGTATCCAGGCTGCTCCGTTCGAGGCATTGTACGGACTGAAGTGTTGATCACCTCTTTGTTGGGCAGAGGTTGACGACAGCCAAATCACTGGCCCAGAACTCGTCATCGATACAACAAAGAAGACTGCTCAGATACGATAACGAATGGCGGCAGCTCGTGATCGTCAGAAAAGGTACGCTGATAAGCGCAGGAAACCATTCGAGTTCCAGGTTGGGGATAGAGCACTACTTAAAAGTCTCACCTTGGAAAAGGTGTAGTTCGTTTTGGTAAACGAGGCAAACTCAAACCGTGAGATGTTGGACCTTTCGAAATCACCCGAAGAACTCAGTGGAGTTCACAACGTATTCTATGTGTCGAATCTGAAGAAGTGTCTGTCAGATGAAACCCTCATAGTTCCTTTCAAGGAGCTCACCATCGACGTTCAGTTGCGATTTGTTTAAGAAACAGTGGAAATCTTGGACCGTGAGGTCAAGATTCTCAAACGCACCAGGATACCTATTGTTCGAGTTCGTTGGAACTCCCGTCATGGCCCAGAGTTTACCTGGGAACGAGAAGACCAAATGAAACACAAATATCCCCAGTTGTTCAAGAACAATGAAACCACTACTGAGGCTGAAGCTACTGCGGAATTTCGGGACGAAATTCCAAACCAACGGGGGGATGATGTGCCACCCCAGGAAAACCAGGAAACCATGCAACCTAACTAGCTTCCTCAGTAACTACGTGCTAAATTTCAGGACGAAATTCCTCTTCAAGTTGGGGATGATGTGGCACCCGAGGAAAACCGGCAACAATTTTGATTTATCACTTCACCCTTTGTGCTTACTTGTCAAATTTCGGGATGAAATTTCTTTCAAGTTAGGGATGATGTGAAAACCCGGATAATTAAGGTTAGCACTGCTTGAAATCCCACAACTTGAAGCGTGTGTTCTGTGTTTAATTATTTACCTTGTTCATTTTTAGTTGGTTAGATGTGTATGTTTACAGGAAATCGCTAAACACTTATACGTGAGGTTTAGGCAATCATGAAAATTAACTAGTATGGGCCGCAAACTCGCTTAACACTCACACACATGTTTGGTTACTCTACCCTAGGCCCACATAACTCATCATATCATAATAACACATGTTTCAAGTTAAGCCCATCTCGTGCATTTGGAATTTGGGCCGGCCTTTGTAGAAAGGATATATGCACGCACACATATGGCAGTTGTACATGATTTTGAGTTAGCAATCACATTATCACAAACCCTAAACAAATATCACCACCTCCATATTTACGTACAACAATCATAAGGTTTTATAATTCTTTTGCAAACCCTACTTCCTCCCACTTGTTGCGACGGCTGTGGACCCCACCCCCCCCCCCCCCCCCACCTTTGTCGAAGTTTCTTCCTCTTAGAAATCAATCTTCTGGTTAGTTTTGTTATGTTTATTCAATTCTTAATTCATTGTGTCTATCTTTATGTGGATAAACATATAGTTATTCAATTCTTGATTTACTGCTAATTTTTTATAAACATATGGATATTGTATGATTGATGTTGTACCATAATATATGAGAACCGTAACATAGGGAACTTGTCGTATTTCTTGTTGATTACTTGTTGATTGTCGTGATATGTAATTGATTAGCATGTAATTATAAATTATATTGGGTATTAGTAATAAATTGATTTGATGTAGGGGGAGGGGCCGAACATCAGTGGATGATTAACAATCAACATGATTAGTTTTCTTTGGTAAACAACTAATTCAATCGACTGATAAGGGTTATTGATGTTTGGTTGTGGTGGATTGTTAGGTTGACTATATTGGTAGTTATTGATAATTGAATGATAATGCATAAAAAATCAGTAATATATAATATTAGGATTCGATGGCTTGTATGATTTTTTTTGGTGATATATATGCAAGATTTGTTTTGAGTTAACTTGAATATTGACTTGGTGGAATATAATTATTGCCGATTTGTTTTAGGAATTGTATGCATGTGATTTGTCTTGAAAGTGCAGCCAAATTAGATAAAGATCACTTCATGAATTATCGGCCATGTTGTTCATATTTGCAAGGGAATTGTCAGTGGACATGTGAGGGTTTATATGTGTGCCACTAGTTAATGTCTCGCATGAATATTTAAGATTTGATATAATCTGCTAGTGCCCTCATTAACCGAGGGTTAGGGTTGCATGATATTATAGATGTTTGCATTATAGATTGATAACCGATGACTTGCTTTTGATTGGTCTGAGATAAATGAGAATAATGAGATGAAATCTGATAAGAAACTCTATTGATTACCACATGTTATGAGGTGATGGTCAACACACACAACCTACTAGAATGCGTAATATAATTGAAAATGGAAATGATTGATCAGTATGATGAGCGACTTCCTTGTTATAATTGGATGACATTATATGCACTATTGTACGATACTTGTGTTGTGAATGTGCATTACCTGATTTACGTGCATATAAGCTAATTGTCTTTGGTAACCACGGTAGGATTTGGTTGACCAACTGGGAACTGGTAAAGTAAATTAACAATCCGAGCAAACCAAGGTGAGTTCACACTCTTAAGGCATGGGATTCCCGGTGGGTTGGGAATGGGATTAAGAAGCTAAGATGAAACCTGTATATTCACCACTAATAGACTACATTAAACCTGCGTATTCTCGGATTGGGAAGAATACGTACCTCCGTCCTCGGATTGGGAAGGACGCCTACACTAAACCTGCGTATTCTCGGATTGGGAAGAATACGTACCTCCGTCCTTAGATTGGGAAGGACGACTACATTTAACCTGCGTATTATCGGATGGGTAGAATACGTACCTCCGTCCTCGGTTGGGAAGGACGCCAATGTATATAACTAGTCTAGTGGTTCACAACATGGGGTAGCCCCCACTGGTTATGGTTTGGGAAAACAAGGAACTGATTAACTACTGGTTTTCGAATGAACTTATGGTTCTTGAAACAACTTTAAACTGGATAACCAACTGTGAACTCACTCAACTTTGTTGTTGATTCGTTGTTACATGCCTTGCAGTCCTTTAGGTGCTTATTGTTGGAACTTGCTGTCTGCGATGCTGGAGTGGTTATGGGTCGAGATACATGGGATCGCAACACAAGACTAATGGTTTTTACATGTGATTTATAAACACTTAACAAATGAATAATGCTTCCGCTGTATACTGTGAATTATTTGTAACGCTGTAACACTTAATGTTAATAAAAGAAGGCTTTATTTAAATATAACTATGAGTTCAATGTGATTGGTGGCTAGATCCTGGTCAGTCACGCCTCCTGCGGTGATACTCCGCTTGTGGATTTTGGGGGTGTGATAAGATCAATATAGGACAGTCAGAAAGAAACATTAAATAATATCCATGAAGCATAAGGATTGTGATGATTTGTTCGTTACTTAAAACAAACAATGAAACATTGACTAATCAAAGTAAATGGGTCATTATAATGCATCACGAAGACGTGCTTTAGCCTATAAGTGGACACTCACCCTAAAAGTTCCCAAGTAAGAGTGACTGATCCGATAATGCGGATTTGTACGAACACTCTAGCCTTAGACAGAAGACTCAGGGTACAGGCATCCACCCTTCCATATTCCACATGTTCACATTATTGAAGCCCAAACTTTGACGAGATTTTGAAAACTTGAAGGCTTAAAGCCGAAAAATAAATCATCTAAGGTTAGATGATTTCTTGTAAGAGTTTTGGAAAAGAATTTGTGACTTTTGTATTGTTTTGGTAATCACCTAACGATAGGTGATGATATTGTTTTAAGAATCTAAACGCAAGATTACTTGCGTTAGGGTCCTAAAAAGGTTATAGTCTAGGTCAAAAGAATTACTAATAACCTATTCCTTATAACCATAGCTCTGATACCAATCTCTGTAACACCTCGATCACGTAAAACAACAAACCGCGATGGAAACATCGGGGAGTCACATTACAGGAAATTGTTTCACAACACATGGTATTTAAAGTTTCGTTATATTTCTATCGCAACCCCCGACCCCTTGCCCCGAGGGGCGGGCGGCCGCGAGCTACACAGAGCCGGTGGTATCGGTGTTTATTAATTTGGCAGCGGAAATTAAACATTAGGACCGTAGTTAGGAAATAGTTTATCAGAGTTAAAATACCACACTTTTATAAATAATAAATACATGGGAAAAACCCAAGTGCCATTATAATATGTTTATATGGATAAACCCTAATTTGTTGAAATATTTTTTTTCTTATTAAGGTAACTTTTATTGCCACTTTTCCAAGCCTTCAGTGCTCTCCAGCTGGCTTCTATTAGCTTCACATTAAATTACTTGGAAAGCGTTTTAAATATATTTTATCAGCAAGAAATACTGGCGAGTGCATCCTAGTTTAATCAAAACAAGCTTTTATATCTTTACAGTATTGAGAGCGATTACAATGTTTATATCTACCCAATTACCACCCACGGTACTGTCAATTCTGACTTATGGTCATGCTACCATTCGCAATATAGTAACAAGTAATGTATACAAAACCCCAACATACCGACAGTAATTGTAGATTACATAGACTCAATCACGGTTATCATAATTTAAAACAATTGAGGTTTTGGTAAAACAGTTTGGTAGAAAAAGAGAATGACTCACTTTGCTGACTTAGATAATACTACTGCTTCCTGGTGACTTCCTAGTTATAATCTATTTAAATTAAACAATGCACACGTGTTAGTAAGATAACCCAATTTACATCAGCCATATCGCCGAGACAGAACTCCAACGAACTGAGTCAGACAGAGACTTAACATGCGTTACGGAGCCCTAGATCAATCGGGTAGAGTAACTAATACGTAACCGAGGGTTATAATACTTACAACGAGGCAGAGCTTCGCTTTTTAGGGGTATAATATCCGAGCAATATTACACTATTACTTTGAGAGAGAAAAGAATTTTGAGCGACAAATAACTGAGACTTCGTTTCCCATTTATAGGCCTGATTATGGTCAGCTCGCGCCCCGTGAGAGCTACAAGGACGGCCTTCGCGTCCCGCAAGGTAGACTAGCTAGTATTAGCCTTGGCTAGTCATTGGGCTAGCTTCGTCGAGTAACTGGACACGTGGCGAAACCTGGTGCCCTCCGGTGTCACCTTGTCGCGGCCCGCAACTCCTTCCCTTAAGTGGGTCGCGCCCCGCGAGGACCCTAAAAAATTGTTTTTATTTGATTAATAATAATATATAAGTATATTAGGGTTATTTTTCGTATACGAGGGATATTATAGGCAGTTTAGGGCATGTTAAAGGTTTTTAGGAGGGCTGTTATAATTTCATTAATATATTACATTGTCTTGGAATGACAGAAACAAAATACAACCAAATTGTCTTTTAAGTTTTAAAGTCACTAAGGCCCACGTCCATCCTATGTGAAGTATGAAATCAAATCATTAAACAATGGCTCCTGAAACATATGTGAAAAGACAGTCAGCATAAAAAGCTGGTGAGTACATAGGTTTTGTGTGTCAAATGCATCGCTTTGTATTCATATTGCAATACCTCGTCCGACTTCGAGAGTCGACGAGTATGAACCTTGAAATCAAAAAGTGTTTGAAATTGCAATATATTTAACCAACTTTACAAGTTGATATAAGTAAAAGAAAACACTGTAGCCATGAATCTTGACCAAAAACATTTCTTTTGTAAAACCGAGTAATAAATCAATTTAAAAGAAAACATTATATGGAGTTAAATGCCATTTTAGTCCTTGTGGTTTTGGCCATTTGGCCAGTTTAGTTTTTCGCCTGTGGGTCCAAAAAGGTTTCACCGTTGCCATTTTAGTCCACTAGGTTAACTTCATCCATTTTTTCTGTTAATGAGAATGGCAACACGGTCATTTTATATGGCCGAGTTGCCCCTCTAGTTAACAAAATTACATATAATATGATCAAATTGCCCGTATCGTTAACAGAAAAATTGGATGAAGTTAACCCAGTGGACTAAAGTGGCAACAGTGAAACCTTTTTGGACCCACAGGTGAAAAATGAAACCTTTGGACTAAACTGACAAAATGGCCCAAACCATAGGTACTAAAATGGCATTTAACTCTTTATATCTTTAAGTGAAAATCATTGCGTGACATCGTTCAAAATCATTTATCCTTGTTATAAACCAATCATTCGTGTTATAAACCAATTGTTCGTGTTATGTGTAAACAAACCGTCCGTGTTTTAATTGTGAAAACTATTATCGTTCTTTAATGAACACATTCAAACCTGTGTTGACTAGACCACCAAAGGGTCTCTTTAAATTGATTAACACACCACCAAAGGGTTTATTAACCATAAACAGTTTCTGTAGTTTCCCAAACTTCCACCAAATCCAGTGGACAGACTGGTAATGGGATTTTCAGTCTTATGGTACCATAACATACTACTGGTCGGCTCAGCCAAAACTAATGAATGTCATTCGTGTTATGGATATCGCACTAACAAGTTGTTCACATTATTGAAATTGTATTGTTTTATATAAACTATAGACTTTGTTTTGAAAACTTGAAAATGGTTTAGCACATATAAGTCACCCCAAAACATTTAGAAAGCGTAAAAGAGGGGAGCTATGTACTCATTTGGGATTGCGTAAGTGTTCTTGATCAATAGCATAAACAAAGCTCAAGCGTGTCCTAGTGTGTCGGATAACTATGTTAGTGTGTCGAGACTTTAATCGGAGGATTCGGATAGAATGAAGTCTTACAAACCAAACAAGTGTTGGGACTCATATGATATAGTTCAATAAACGTAACATTATGATTTGAATGAGATCCTAAGTGCTTTTGACCCGTGATGACTCGTTAAAGTGGTTTACGCCACTTTAACGGGTTATAAGCGTAACTACTTGATTGGATGGTCAAATATGTCTTATGATGAGTCTTATATGCCAAAACAAGTTTGATTATGTTATAACATCATTTTAGATGTCAATACTTCGGTTACATATGCTTAAAACCAATTTATGCGCAAAAATGGCGTTTTGGTCATTTTAAAAGAACATAAAGGCAACTCATCATATAACTAATCAAACCTTATGATCATAAGGTATAACCTTAGAGGGTTATTCCCTGTATAACTATGGTCATAAAAATGCGCTTGGTCGAATCCTAAGATTGACCAAATGAGTCGGATTCGAAAGTCAAAGCGGTAGTCAAACCGCTCGACTTACGACTAAAATAAAAGCACTAAACTAAAAATGACGAGTTAGACATGTTAGAACATGTCTAATTAAGTTATAAAACTGATTTGGTGTCAAAATTTTGAGTTTTAAAACCTGAAAACAGTTTCGTCGTAAAATGCACTTATGCGCATCTTTGACTTTTAATAAGTAAAACTTTGACTCATCACCTCGCCTAGTAAACGTGGTAATCAGAAGGTGCAATCGCAAGGGAGTATAACCTTCGTGATTACGATCTCGTTGCAAAGTTCAATTGAACTTTGACTTGAAGAAAAATGATCAGAACCGAAAGTCAAACTGTTTGACTGTTGGCTCAAAAATGACAAAATAATGAAAGAACTAAGAAGAGCACTTACTTGTGTTGAAGAACACTTTAAGAACTCAGAGTAGGAGGCTTCCAATAACTGGAAACAAGCTCCAATAGAGTGGGAGAAAGAAATGAGAAATGAGCAAGTTGGAATGAAGAATTCCCTTGCTATTTATAGTGATCTTGAGACCTTAAGATCATTCCAAGTGTTCATGAGGTGTCATGATCAGAGGAGGGTCTTAACACATGTCAAAAGGAGGCTAGAAGCTGGAAATTTCGTGAACTTAGCGACCAAGGCTCTGCATAAGAAGCTGCCATGTTTCTGCTGACGGACCATATGGGGGTGCCCTTTACGGTCTGCAAAGCCTGGCTGGGGGCCAAGTTTTGCTTTTTGGCAGATTTGGCCCTTGGACTTGTATTATCGCGTTTTGTCACTTTTAACCTAATATTTAGGTTATATAAAGGTGTTAAGGCACGTGTAACTTAGATTTCTTTTGGAAATGTCATGGATATCGTTTCGTTCGATCGTACGGTTACACGTTTTGCAAATAAAGTATAAGACTTTATTGAACACGAAAATTGTCGAATTTGTGGAACGATTGAAAATTTTCATTCTCACCAATAAAATACAAGATTTTATTGAATAAAGATGTTCGGGATTGTATATTGGTTGACAATTATACATTCTTGCAAATAAAACACAAGATTTTATTAAATACGAAAATGTTCGGAATCGTACAATGATTGAAAATGTGCAAATGTCACATCGTATTATCCTCAATGGTGAAGTTTTTTCGGGGCTCTAATTGACATCATTGGCTGTTTTCTCTTCACACTTTCAAACCATCACAATCTCTCATCCTTATCTTATCTAATATACTAGTCACCAGGGGTGTGCAAAAAACCGAATTAACCGAACCATAACCGAATTAACCAATAAAACTGAACCAAAAAAACCGAACCAATTAAAAAACTGGTGGGTCGGTTAATGGTTATTTTGAAAACCGAAAGTAGCGGGTCGGTTATGGTTATCGTTTTTTCCATACCCACGTGGTGAACAAGGATGGAATTCATGTTGATCCATCCAAGGTTGAATCGATCAAGAACTGGCCTGCACCCCGTACACCAACAGAAATCCGCCAATTCTTGGGTTTGGCAGGATATTACAGAAGGTTTATCAAGGATTTCTCTTAGATTGCGCAACCTCTCACTTCACTGACTCAGAAGGGTGTCACCTACCGTTGGGGTGATGCACAGGAATCTGCTTTTCAGAACTTAAAAGATAGACTTTGCAGCGTGCCTATCCTCTCATTGCCTGAAGGCACAGATGATTTTGTGGTTTATTGTGACACTTCCATCCAAGGACTTGGTTGCGTGTTGATGCAACGTGACAAGGTCATTGCCTACGCATCGTGCCAACTTAAAGTTAACGAAAGGAACTACACTACACACGACTTGGAATTGGGAGCAGTTGTTTTCGCACTTAAGATATGGAGACATTACCTGTACGGTACCAAGGGCACCATTTACACCGATAACAGGAGTCTCGAGCATATCTTCAAGCAAAAGGAATTAAACATGCGACAACGCCGATGGGTCGAACTCTTGAATGATTACGAATACGCGATCAAGTACCATCCGGGGAAGGCCAATGTGGTGGCCGACGTCCTCAGTCAAAAGGATACTATACCTAAGCGTGTACGTGCGTTACAGCTTACCATTCACTCTAACCTTCCCGCTCAAATTCGTGATGCTCAGGTTGAAGCATTAAAAGCAGAAAAACCTCAGGGCTGAGTCCCTGCGAGGGTCGAGGCAGCGGTTAGAGCAAAAGGAAGACGGCGCCTACTATGTGACAGGGCGCATCTGGGTTCCACTTTACGGAAACTTACGCGAGCTTGTGATGGATGAAGCACACAAGTCTCGTTATTCGGTGCATCCTGGTTCAGATAAGATGTACCATGATCTCAAGACTACATACTGGTGGCCTAGCATGAAAGCTCACATAGCAACCTACGTTAGCAAATGTTTGACTTGTGCGAGAGTCAAGACCGAATATCAGAAACCATCAGGCCTACTTCAACAACCAGAGATCCCGAAATGGAAGTGGGAGTAAATTTCCATGGATTTCGTTACTGGCCTGCCTAGATCTCAATCCGGAAATGATACCATTTGGTTGATCATGGATCGACTGACCAAGTCTGGACATTTTTTGGCTATCAAGGAAACAGATAAGTTTTCTACTCTAGCAGACATCTACCTAAAGGAAGTAGTATCAAGGCACGGAGTGCCAACCTCCATCATCTCTGATCGAGACTCATGTTTTACATCTGAATTGTGGCAAGCTATGCACAAGTCCTTTGGTTCTCGATTAGACATGAGCACAACATATCATCTACAGACGGATGGGCAATCTGAACGCACCATCCAAACCCTTGAAGACATGCTTAGGGCATGTGTAATCGACTTTGGTAATGGCTGGGAAAAACACCTCCCGTTAGTGGAGTTTTCGTATAACAACAGTTACCACACCAGTATCCAGGCCGCTCCGTTCGAGGCATTGTATGGACGGAAGTGCCGATCACCTCTTTGTTGGGCAGAGGTTGGCGACAGTCAAATCACTGGCCCCGAACTTGTAGTAGATACAACCGAAAGGATCGCTCAGATACGACAACGAATGGCGGCAGCTCGTGACCGTCAGAGAAGCTATGCTAAAAAGCGAAGAAAGCCACTCGAGTTCCAAGTTGGGGATCGGGTGCCACTCAAAGTCTCACCTTGGAAAGGTGTAGTTCATTTTGGCAAACGAGGCAAACTCAATCCGCGTTATGTCGGACCATTCGAAATCATTGAGAAAATTGGCAAAGTTGCTTACAAGTTGAATCTACCTGAAGAACTCAGCGGAGTTCACAACGTATTCCACGTGTCAAATCTGAAAAAGTGTCTGTCAGATGAGACTCTCATAGTTCCCTTAAAGGAGCTCACAATCGACGACCAGTTGCGATTCGTCGAGGAACCAGTTGAAATCACAGACCGAGACGTTAAGATTCTCAAGCGTACCAGAATACCTCTTGTTCGAGTTCGTTGGGATTCCCGTCGTGGCCCAGAGTATACCTGGGAACGAGAAGACCAGATGAAACTCAAGTATCCCCAGCTGTTTAAGAAAACTGCAACCACTACTGAGGCTGAAGCTACGGCATAATTTCGGGACGAAATTCCAAAACCAACGGGGGGATGATGTGACACCCCAGGAAAAACAGGAAAACCACGCAACTTAACTAGCTTCCTCAGTAAACACGTGCTAAATTTCGAGACGAAATTCTCTTAACAGGGGGAGAATGTGACAACCCTCAAAATCACATGTATCCGTACGATGGATTAATGAAAATTAAAGTGCTTGATGACTGTGTTGAATTACTTAACTGCTTTCTGATTTCTGCGTCATACTTACATGTGCTTGTAAACATACTAGTCTTGGGCAGAAAATTGACTAAATGGTCCTGTATGATTCCCTAAGTGTTGGGAATTAAAAGTGTTACAAAAAGGTATATATAGGACACTATATGAAATAACTTAGCACTTTAACGGAACGGTAACCAATCGAACAACCGGACATTACCCGGAACACTAAAATATTGTAAGAAATATTGTTTCACTTTTTCTGAGCTAGTTATAGTCCCCGAACACTTACACACACTAAACATTAGATTTTACACTTAACACCCTACTAATCACCTACTTGCCACTAATTTACAAATAACCCCCTCCCCCATGTAATTTTCGGCTCACCCAAGGTGGCCCACCCCAAGACTGTAAATCTTCCAAGAATCCCTCCTTGGAATTTGCTAGATTGTGAGTTGATGTTGTTTGTACTTAGGAAGACAAAGGAACCAAAGGATAATAGATCTAGATTGCATATAAGAACCAACCTACACCTTATCATCTTCACAAAAAACACAACACCTCAACTCTCTCTTGCCCTCCCCCTCTCTCGGCCGAGATTACACACACCCACACCACCATTTTTGCTTCAAGATTCAAGCATTCCAAGGTCCTCACAAGGTGTAAGAAGGTATTTAACGAAGCTCGGTGCATGCGGAACTTGAAGGACCACCTTCGTTTGCTATTATCCTCCACATTTCCACAAGTGTTCTTCCCTAGCATTAAGCTAGTTGTAAGATTCTTTTTCACTCTTGTTACTTCCTATTCTTAGTGGTTAAAGATAATATTATGTTGATTCTTACAAGAACACTAAAGATCATGAACTTAAAACTTGAACATAAGCTTTACATAAGATGAAATATTGTTAGTGTGATGTTGTTTGATATATATGTTGATGCTTACTTGTTGGTTACTAGTAATATGATGGTTAATCATCATATGGAACTTGTTAGAGCATGATTGAAAACATGGTTTAACAAGTTAGAGGCGATTATGTGCTTGTATGAAATAATCATCTTCAAGTCTACACATGAACTTGAAAGAAAAATTATTTTTCTTGAAAAGTAATAAACCAAGTGAACTAGTGATCTTGTAGATCTAAAACTCGTGAATGATTTTCCTAAGTAAACCAAGTTTAAAAGACGATTCTTGAAAAATCATGATTTTTAGTAAACCTACACTATTTTTAGTGACAAAGTAAATATAGAAATATTTTTGGAACAAGAAGATGTGGTAATAAATATTTTTATAAAAAGTATCTACAAGTTGTAAACATCTAGAAATCCCGAGAACGAGATTTTCACAAAAATAAATACACTTCGGAAGATAACTAAACCCACTAAACGCCATACCAAGTTACTACGCGTTTTTACGAAACATCAAGTTCATGTTGGTTTGTAAATAGAATAGTTTGCTCTTGGTAAATTGTGTTGATTGTTGAATGATTTTTGGAAAAGAAAACGATATGCTTATTAGCATGGACACCTCCATTTACAAAGGGAACTCTGGCGAAATTTTCTAAAGTTCCAACACTTAGAAAATATTTTTCTAAACAAGCGTTACAAGTATATTTTATAACTTGTGTTTCGAATATAAACTTCGCCATAATTTTTGTAACAAAATACAAAGTGTCGGAGGTTGGTTTTTGTAAATAAGAATGGGTAAATATATATTTAGAATATATATCTTATACTAGAACACTTGTGTGGATACTTGTTTATTTTGTGACATAGTTATATTATTTTTAGGGTAAAATAATGAAACTTAACAATATAACTTGACATTTGAATTGTGTGGTATGTGATAGAAGTAATGAGTAAATAAACCGTACGTAGGATACGTGTTATTCATGAGAAACTGATTGTTATCTGTACCTTATTAGGACGTGCTTGATTTCTGATTATTAGAGTAACTAATCTAACCGAGCAAACCAAGGTGAGTTCACATACTTTCTAAGGCATGGGATTCCCGGTGGTTGGGAATGGGTTAAAGAATTAAAATGGAACCTACATATCCTCCTTGGGTAGGATATATACCGCCATCCTCCATAGGTAGGATGCCAATATTAATCATGCATATTCTCCTTGGGTAGAATACGTACGTTCGTCCTCCTTGGGTAGGACAACAACCTTAAAACTTAGTAGACAAAACTCTATCATTAAGTCCCTCATTTTATATCGACTTAATCGCCGAGGCCAATGGCGAACGGGTCATTAGTTAATAGCGCTATTAGGTTTAACAAACTCACACCGTGCCGTTCGGACGGGCATGTACTAATGGACTATGGCAAACTGTCAGTGATGATAGACACTGATGTAGGGCACAACTATTGTTCGTCAGTTGTCAATATGGTACGGTCTAGTAGTTCACATGGGGAAGCCCCCACTGATTATGGATATGGATTGGGTAATAAAGAAGGAACTGGTTAATCATACTTTCAACATTGGGGTAACCCCCACGGCAAATAAGCCAACGAAAGACAAACCATGTTTTCGGAAACTACTTAAAACTAAACAACCAAACGTGAACTCACTCAACTTTGTTGTTGACTCGTTGTTACATGCCTTACAGGTCGCTAGATGCTTATGGATCTTGCACGAGGAGGAGGTCATTGTGGGATACGGACTGTTATGTTCCGTGCTTAATATTTAAATCCTTATGAACTTATTAAACTTACGCTTTGGGCTTTAAACTTATGAACTATGAAACTGATGTTTTGAAATTTTATCTTTAATGCTTCCGCTGTTTAATTTGAACTTGGTTAACTAGCTTTTGTTCACCAATTGTATTGTGGTTGGTTTTATTTACTAATTACGTTGTTCAATATGATTGGTGGCTCGATCCTGGTCATGTCACGCCTCCAAGCAGTGATACTCCGCGTGTGGATTTTGGGGGTGTGACATGTAAGGTTTATAGTTTATAATATACTATTTTAAATATTAAATATAATATTAAATATAAAACTTATATAATTACAATACACATTGTTTTAAACATAAGTTATTATTTTAGAATTATTTTATATTTCAACTAGTGTGATTGTTATAAACATATATTTCAACTAGAGTATAGTGTTAGGAAAAACTTATATTTACCCAAAGGAGTTGATAAATATAAGTTTTTATAGGGTAAATATTAGTTTATAATAATCATTGTTTTTGCAAAGCATTTTTAAATTTAAATGTATCACAAAAAGGTGATAAAAAGGAGAATGACTCACTTTGTAACTTTAGGGTTCAACTAAAAGCCTCCTTGTATAATCTTGGATATAACTCCTGAGCTATTTAATAAAATATATAATGCACTCGTGATTAGTGTAATAACCCAATTCAACTTTATCAATACATCACGAGACAGAACCCCAACTTAGTTTACAAAGCATAACCTTTATCAGGCAGCGCTTTGGCATCAGTTGCTAGGTTCAAGATCAATCGGGCATGGTATCGAATCAGTGATCAGGGGTTAAAACACTTAATACGGGGAAGAGCTTTGTGATTTAGGGCGTATTTTAGCTAATATTTTTGTGTGAAATTATAGAGAGAGAAAGAAACTGAACGATTTGCAACTGCTGAATGCCTGCTCTATTTATAGGTTTTTCGAGGGTCTCTCGCGCCCCGCGACCGGCCCAAGGCCAGCCTGTCGCGCCCTGGGAGGGCACCCTAGCTACGGCTAGGGTTGCCTGGTCATCGAGTAGGTCCAACACGTGTCAACAAACGTTCCCGGCAAGTAAGGGCTTGTCGCGCCCCGCGACCGACTCACCCTAAGCCTGTGGCGGCCCGCGACAGGTATAAAAAATTTGATTTTTCATTTTTTAATTAAAATAAATGTTACGCGGGGTTTGGTTTTTTTATAACGGAGCGTTTTAGGGTATTTTTTAGGGTTGTTATACAAACAAACTCTTATTCTAAAACTACAACATATTCAGTAACATATATCACATTCATTGCATACTTCATCTCTGATCCAGAAGATTATCATTTTATGTATGCACATGATTTTATTTCTTCACATAATGTTTTATCTGTTTTTGGTTTCATGAATTCCTGTTTTACCTTTTTTACGACGATCATATGGTATTTTAACTTGTATGTTTACATATTTTAACATAATAGCCATTATATATATATATATATATATATTGTCAACTTGTTTTTTTCAGACCACTAATATAGTTTTGTTATCATATTGTGTTTTACTGAGTTTGTGATATTGTGTTTTACGTAGTAGGTCGTTCCATGTTATCCTGAAAATGTTGGTATTGTGTTTTACATAGTATGTGGATTGTGTTTCTTTAGTATGTGGTTTACTAAATAGGTTGTATTGTGTTTTTACTATATAACACACCCACTACACTAAGCATATCATCCTATGCTATAAAACACATTATTACATATGACACACCACCAATATAAAACACATGACCGATAAAAAAATAAAATTGAACTCCGATTCTGGTCCCCAGATAAAAAAACAAAATTGAACACCGATTTAGTAGAATTTAGCTTTTAAACGCAATCAAATCTTTTATCTTCATTTAGATCCATGATTTTAGGAGATTTTTGTTTAATGCGGTGAAAGAACGAGAGGGAAGTTGTGCCAGAAAGAAGGGTGTGTTGCAGAATGATGGTTGAATCTTTTTTTAAAACATGCTCAATTACCAAAATTCCCTCCATCAATCAAATCAATTAGTAATTAAAACAAAAATTTTGGAAAAATGTCACTCATCTAATCTCAACCATTAAAACCATACATCCAATGGCCCAACACTTCATACACTTTCTAGAGGAACCCTACTATATATATATATATATATATATATATATATAGAGAGAGAGAGAGAGAGGTGGATTATAGGGAGAAATCCCGTGTGAGTTACAAAAACTCTGAAAACCAAATCAATGGACATTATGCTGCCACGTGTTACACTTTTTTAACTACAACATTTTTACTGACACCTGCAACATTTTCTGACACTGACACACATTTCGTAATAGTGGAGAGAGGAGAGAGGAGAGAGAATGTTTTAAATGTTTTTAATTGTTCACATTTTTTGTAACTCACATGTAACAATTTTTTATTGTATTTTGACAACGGATTTTAGATTATATGAAGTGTATGGATTTTAGAACTTATAATTTACGAAGTTTTTATTTTGTAACATGCATAAAAAACATGTTACATTTTTTATAACAAGATTTTTATTAACAATGCAGCTGCCACACTTTTTTGTGTAGATGAGATAAAGAGAAAAATGTAAAGTTGTTACATTTTTTGTCAGATTCTAACATTCTCTGAAAAAGTAACTTTTTCTACATTTTTTATATCAACCATTGATCACATGAGATTGATGGTGGAGATGGAGTTTTCTAGGTTTCTTTAACTAATGTGAGTTTTCAATTTATCCTTTCCCATATATATACACACACACATACACATACATACATATATATATATATGAGAATGATCATTTAGGAAACACCCTTTATTGCGAGAACCACGAGAACCAAGAGAACCAATATGAACACAACCAAAAATACCTAAAAATAGCTAAAAAACACACAGTTTTTTAATATTTTTAATGAAAAATCGCTGGATTTCGTTATTAAAAAAATTTTGTCTACTAAAAGTAGTGATTTTTCATTAAAAATTATTAAAAATTTTGTGTGTTTTTTATATTTTTTAGGTTTTTTGGGGGTTTAGTTTTTAGCATTTAGCTTGGTGGAGGTTAGTTTTTTTTTTTTTTGGGGGGGGGGGGGGGGTTAGGTTTTTTTGTTGTGTTCACCTTGGTTCTCGGGGTTCTCGCATGAACCCTACCCTATATATATATATATATATATTTCATGTATAGAAAGGGGGTGTTTGTTTTTTGTCAAAAGCACTTCAGAATCTCTTATGTCTACCCCACGCAGACCACGCGCAAACGTTTGAGTCTGCAGTGTGTTTGTTTTCTCGAAGTGCTTTCATTAAAAAAGGTCTTCAAGACCTCTTCCTCGGGCAGATGTGGAATCACATCTTCAAGAGTCTTCAAGGGTTTTTCTGCTCTTCAAAACAAAACTTCTCCAAACCCTAGCAACTCCTCCCAACCGACACCTCCTCCTCCACCACCTCCACTTCCTCCACCTCCCTCTTCCCCTGTTCCTCTAAGCTTCTTAATCCCACAACCCCATCATCATAATAATAATCATCATCAAGATTATGCACTTAAAAGTCAACATGATTCAGTTGAAGTCAAAACCCCCTCAAATTTATAACAGCCCTCCTAAAACCCCTAACTTGCCCTACACATCTTAAAATATACCCCGTATACGAAAAACAGACCTAATATACCCTTATATTTATAAAAATTAAATAAAAACAAAATTATATGGTTCTTGCGGGGCGCGACCCAGTCAAGCCAAGACTGTCGCGGACCACGACAAGGTGACACCAGGCCGCACCCGGTTGCGCCACCTGCCCCTGTGCGTGTGAAGTCTACGGTGGTGATCAGTCAAGGCTAGGGCCTACCCTATAGCTCTCGCGGGCCGCGAAGACCGTCCCTATAGCTCTCGCGGGGCGCGAGCCGACCAAAATCAGGCCTATAAATGAGAAACGAAGTCTCAGTTATTCGTCGCTTAAAATTTATTTCTCTCTCAATCTATAATAACTAAAACTCTCGGGTATTATACCCCTAAAAAGCGAAGCTCTGCCTCGTTGTAAGTATTATAACCCCCAATTACGTATTAGTTAATCTACCCGATTGATCTAGGGCTCCGTAACGCATGTTAAGGCTCTGCCTGACTTAGTCGTTGGAGTTCTGTCTCGGGGGTATGGCTAATTTAAATTGGGTTATCTTACTAACACGTGTGCATTGTTTAATTTTAATAGATTATAACCAAGAAGTCACCAGAAAGCAGTAGTATTATCTAAAACATCAATGTGAGTACATCTTATTTTTGTAAACTTTTTTACAAAACCTCAATTGTTTTAAATTATAATTATCAGTGATTGAGTCTATGTATTCTACAATTACTGTCGGTGTGTTGGGGTTTTGTATACATTACTTGTTACTACACTGTGAGTAGTAGCATGACCACAAGTCAAGCTTGAGAGTACCGTTGGAGGTAATTGGGTAGATAAAAACATTGTAATCGCTCTCAATATTGTAAAGATATAAAAGCATGTTTTGATTAAACTGGGATGCACTCGCCAGTATTTCTTGCTGATAAAACTTTTTAAAATGCGTTTCAGGTAACTTAATGTGAAGCTAATAGAAGGCAGCTGGAGAGCACTGAAGGCTTGAAAAAGTGGCTATAAAAGTTACCTAAATAAGAAAGAAGTTTTATTTCAATAAATTAGGGTTTATCCCTATAAACATATTATAATGGAAACTAGGATTTTTCCCATGTATTGGTTATTTATAAAAGTGTGGTATTTTAACTCTGATAAACTATTTCCTAACTACGGTCCTGATGTTAATTTCCGCTGCCAAATTATTAAACACCTATACCACTAATCTAGATCTCGCGACACCCGCTTCCGGGGTAGGGGTCAGGGGTTGCAATAGGGAGTGGTATCAGAGCTACAGCCACTGGTTTAAGCCACAGAAGTGTTCTGCTGACACCAAGATTTTATCGGTTATGCTAGGAAATAATCTATGTGAATATGTGTATACATGTATATTATTGTTTTGTGTTATTTGACAATCTGTTAGTTTATAGTATGAGTGAGCAAGGTACGTCTGACGCCTATCGTCATCTAGCTAGTTCTCCCAATAGTGAAGGAACTTCATCACAGCCTACTCGTTCGGGGTATTCTGCTGATACAGAAGAGGGAATCTTCATCTTTAAGGCGCAATCCGAGGAACCATTCCCTTCGAAAAATAGAGGATGGTTTAATCGGGGAGCACGTGAGAGGAGAAAACGGATGAGAAAGTTACAACAACAAAGAGCGTTAGCAGCAGCCAATAGGGAAATAAACGCCCAGACCCAAGAAGCAGTTAATAGGCAGTTAGCAAACTTTCATATGCTAGCCACCACTTCAGCAGATCCAAACCTAGACCAAATAATTGCACCACAACCATTGCCAATATTCCCAACCCAACCAATGGAGATAGAACTTAACCAAGGAAACCAAATTCCCATACCAGCATTTGATCCTAACGAGATACCTAAAATCCCAGCACCTAATCCTCTAGCGTATGATCCCTGGGAAGATGACCATAGGGAATATCAGGAACTCTATCCGCAGGAGAACTGATACCAAATCCCATAGCACAGTATACCAACCTTAATCCTTTCTATCCATATTGGAATGCCGACCAGTATATTCAGGATGTGTTAAACAACCCGTACCCATATGGAGAGCCTATACCTCAATACCCTGACCCAATACCCGCACCACTGCCATCCATGAGTGAAGAAAACGTGCAGGAACTCCGCACATATGGTGAGGAATTAGTAGAAGAATGAGAGAGGATAAAACAGATAGGAGAAAAGCTCGTGTGGAAATACGACGAGCGAGAAATGCAATTCTGGATGAACAACCCCTAGTAATAATAATAATAATAATAATAATAATAATAATAATAATAGTAATAATAATAATAATAATATCTATATATATATATATAAACGTGTGTAGTTTGAAAAAAAATCAAATCAACTAAAATAGATAACCTAATATCTATCGATGCATAACTATTAGTATGTTTAAATATTAGTTCTAGATTGTAACATATATATATATATATATATGTATATATATAGGGAGCCGCTAAAATAGAAACCACCTCCAGTTGTAAGAACCGCGAGAACCCCTCTCCACCAATCAGAATATGGGGTATTTTGGTCATTTACCCCAAATGTCTAATCTAGTGATGTGTGAAAAATGCAACATATAAATTACATCAATTGTGGCATAAAACTAACCCTTTTTAGTACTAATGTTGGAAAAAGTGTGTTTTTGTCTTCCTTTTGTATTTTCAGTGTTAAATGAGCTCAAATTAACAAAAGAAGCAAAAAGGCAGCTAAATCTAACATAAATACAAGAAAAGGAATAAACGTGGCATGTCCGACCTCCCCGAAAGCATCTTCCAAAGCAAAACAAGAAAACAGGAGGTTGAACATGCCCCGTGCTCAGTGAGCACGGGGGCGTGCCCAAGTGTCAGCATAAAAGACAAAGTTGTAGAAGCTTCCATCGCCCACCACGGGGCCGTGCTCAGCGGACACGGGGTCGTGGTCAACTATAAGATTCGCAGAATCCAGAAAAATCTTGATAGTACAGATATGCTTCTGCACACGGGGTCGTGCCCAGCAGACACGGGGCCATGGTCAACTAATAAAGACAAGAGCAATTAATGAAGAAAGAGAAGGATGTGGATACGGGGCCGTGCCCACTAGACACGGGGCCGTGCCCGAGCTTCTGTTCAGCCTATAAATAGGAGTGCTTGGCTCAAGCTGAAACCATCCCTTGACACACCACCTCTCTCACACTTCACCCACCACCCACCACCATTATAACACCATCATCCACCACCATCATCCATTGTCCATCATAGAGTGTGTGAGTCGTCTCGGGATCCAAGATTGATAGTAAGAGTTCTTAACAATCAAGGCCATGTTTGCCTAAGTCTCTTATATCACTTGGTGAAGATAAAGTGTCTAGTGTAATACTTTTTATTTTTAATCTTTTCACACTTTTTAATTGGTTATGTATTAATGACTTTAATAACTAGTTTCTTATGTTGAAGGTGATTCTTCCTTATCGTTTGTCCGTGGTGTCTTGGCATTATTTTACTGCCTATATAAAATAAAAGATTTTCACCATTCATATCTCCACGGTCTATATGGAGGTATGTTGGCTACCTAGTCGGGGGTTAAGGGAACGGTTTGGTAAGAGTCTTGCCATTGTTCAGTGTATTGATCCTACAAAGGACCTGGGTCAAATTTAGTAGGACCTCCTTCAATACTTAACGATACTGGATGGCGGGGGTCCAAACTCTTTGATCCCCTCATAAGTTAAACTACTATTAATACTTTAACCCGGCTACTTAGGACTGTATCCCTGCTGACCCATACTACTTAGCCGAGGGTAACGCCACCTTCAAAAGAAGGGCCTACCACAATATGCATTAATAATTTAATTAATTACCTTTCAATAATCCGACCCTTTAGGATTGTATCCTTGCTGACTCAAACTACTGGGTTGAGGGTAACGTCACCTCCAAAAGAGGGGCCTACTACAATAACTAAGATAATCTCTTAAATAGTGCAAAAGTGCGAAAATAAACAAAGGTTACACTAAACACGAGTCGGAACCAAGTGATTCATATTGTCTATCTGTTTTTACTTTTATTTTTATTTTCAGCATTTTGGTTAGTTTTCATTTTTCTTAGTTTAAAACATTTTTCTAAACTTTTGATTTGATTAGACGTTGAGGATAAACCGGTACTAAAAGCTCTTGTGTCCTTGGACGACCTCGGTATCTTACCAACACTATACTACGCTCACGATGGGTACACTTGCCCATATGTGTTTCTAGTGTTAGTAAATATCGTGTTTTATAAATTTAAAACTTGGCTAAAGAAAGTGTAAAAAGGGCTTAAAATATACTTAAACTTATATACGCACTTCACACGCATCAAGTTTTTGGCGCCGTTGCCGGGGACACAAGGATTTTAAGAAAGTTAGGAATCAACGGCCTAATCGTTTTTCTTATTTTTCTATTTTTTAGGTTTTTTCTTAGTTTTTCAGCTTCTGCAGAACTCAGCACGGGCCGTGCCCACTGAACACGCCCCGTGCCCAATCATTGGAACTGGCAATCCTGTTTTAAGTCAGACAGTAAGCTGAACACGGGGCCGTGCCCACGCAACACGCCCCGTGCCCAAGATTCAGTTACTGAAAACAGAACCATAAGATCCCGACGGTTGGTAATTTCTGACACAAACATGAGTGATACTGATACTTTTTACTTTCGGCACTCTTATTGTACGTGGTGTCAATTATGTGGTGGTACCCATAAGGAATTAGAATGTTATTTTCTAAATTATAAGCCCCACTATATAGACCCATCGTTTCCTTGTATCCTTAAGAGGGGCGAAAGTAAAAATAATCCCTATCTCTCCCTTGAATGCTCCCAACCAGATTTTCTAGGAGAAATGCTTCTTGATGAATTATTTCAATTAGAAGATCTAATTCTTAATTGGTTAAAAGAACTTAGGATAGATTTCAATAATTTATCTCAAGATGATAACCAAGAAGAAGTGTTGGAATCGCATTCAAACAACTTCATTGTCCCCAACGATACTTCTAACTCTAGTGAGGACTTGAGCGATAGTCGTCCCTGTGCCGATTGTGCCGTGAAGGACTCCCCATCGACTTCGTTCGATGCATACATAGACCAGAGCGATTCGTCATACTCCTTCTTTAACGAGAGCCCGGGAAAGGGTTGGACTTGTCCACCTACATATAGCATAGGAATCACCCTCACCGACAACCTCTTGCGTTCTCGTCTCAATCTTGAACAATTAAGGTATCTTAGGCACTTTGGGGTTGTTCCATCCAGTAAGGAACCGCCCGATCTGGAAAAGTTCCTTAAAAATAGACAAACTTCATATTCAGCCCTTCGACACGGGGCCGTGCCCAGGTCAACACGCCCCCGTGTCCACCAAAAGATTCCCTTATGACTTTTTGTCAGAATACGGACAAAACGTGTCAGGATCTTACCTGCACACGGGGCCGTGTCCAGTATGCTGTCGTTTTCTATAAATACAGCCAAGAATCCTGCACATTTGGACCATCCAGGGACAGAGATTTGAAAGGATTTTCTAACTTACCATCCTAGGTATGTTCTAAAAGAAGTTTCAAACAAACATCTTGTCCCTTCCTCTTTTATCCATTACCTTCTTCTTCATCTTTCTTGCAACAACACCTCCATTGAAGCTTGATTTCAAGCTTTATTGTGATGTTTGTTAACTTTTTGTTCAAGGAATCTTGTTAAAAATAAGTTACACAACATTGTTTTAAGTTATTTCTGTTCAAAAACGCTTCATAAGTTGGGAAAATAATTTGAAACTTCAAGATTCCTTGTTCTAAAAAGCTGCAGAAAGGTGAACACGGGGCCGTGCTCATTGAGCACGGGGCTGTGTCCGTGGTACTGTTTCATTAAAATGAACTATTTCTGGTTTGTTTTCGTAGAATGTCTAGCCAAAACAGTGGAACCTCTTCTGCGCACTCCAGAAACAGTCGAAGGGAAAGGAGGCCATCAATTGAAGCAACTCTCGTACGATACGTGATGGCATTACGTGAAGCTCTTGATCAGATGACTTCGGTAGAGGAGGTCCTGATAGACCGTATAAATTATCTTACGGTGGGGTTGGAAAACAGTTTTCAAGAAAGAAACCTCTTGCACCAGAGGTTAAACATTCTTGTGACACCTCCCATGGAACCCATCCTCCCTCAAGAAGATTGGAACCTAGCACTTGGAATCCACAATCCTACCGGTTGGGACGACATTCCAGCGGAACCTCCTCTTGAGGATCTACAAGAAGTCCCGCTGGAAGTTGCACCTCCTCAAACCAATGCTAATGAGCCCGCTTTTCTTCTCCCTAGGGAGATCGAAGAATGGCTCGCCGACATGTGAGGAACCCATGCCCGGAGAAAGAAGTTTTTCAAGCCACATTTAACCGAGGGATTTACCTTTTCGGAAATTTTGCTAATAGAATAAGTAGTAGGCTAGAACTTCTTGGTTTAGATTTCTTGTGTTTCTTTGACCTAACTATCTAGTATTTTAGGACTATTATGTAATTCTCTCTATGACTTAATGAATGATGGTTTTAGTTAATTTGGTGTTTGGATGGTGTTGAAACAAATAAAATACACTTAGGATGGCAAAGGATAACAAGGGAAACTTGAACCAGCACCCCATGCAGGAAAAAAGGGCCATCCGACAATTTTCTTCATTAACAGTAAGCTCAGCACGGGCCGTGTCCGCCCAACACGGCCCCGTGCTGCACAGTCTGCAGAAATGACCCAGTTCAGGTAAACTGGACACGGGCCGTGTTCACCCAACACGCCTCCATGTCCAGGCTTCTGTTTCTTTTGTTTAATTTTTGTTACTGACTCTTGAACACGGGGCCGTGCCCGGACAACACGGGGCCGTGTCCAACGCCCAGTTACACAAATTTTTGCTTTTTCACACATTTTTACACATTCAATCAACCTAAAAATTTATTTTTGGGACACATTGAGGACAATGTGTAATTTAAGTGTCGGGGGGATGCTAAAACCTTGAATCTTGCAAGTCCTAATAACAAGCCTTACACAAAACTCTATTGGAACCGCTAATCACCCCAAATTTTTTTCAAATTTTTTTTTATTTTTTACTTGTCTAGGTTTAATTTGAGAATTTCAAAATTCTAAAAAGGTTATATTTTTACAAATTTACAACCGATAGCGTAGTGATAAAAATAACCAACATAAGAAAATTATGAAAAGGCATGGCAAGCTTAGTTAAAATTTAATTATATATACTTGATCACATAAAAACTCATTCCCACAAAAGTGAGTTTTGAGCCTTTATTGAGCATACAAATATATATCTTTAAATTAAATGCTCATTTTTCGTTTCTTGTGTGAATAGCCGCTTGGTTCTTACAACTCTAGAACTTGCCACGACGATACATTCCCGGTCCTTACCAACTTAAACCCGAGTAAGTAAATGATGGAGGCATTAGGACTAACCTTTTTATTTCTACACCATTATTTTTCTTTTTTTTACCACCTACCCAAGATCCCCCTAGTTAACCCCTTTGAGCCTAAACCTTTTCATTTCTTAACCCAAACCAAACACCATTTCACCCACCAAAACCTTTTTATTTTTTTTTAACCCTTTGTTTTAGTAACAAGCTCGGTTTTTCGTTGGACTTTGTTCAAAAAAAAATTATTTTATGTTTCATTGATGAAGCAAAAGAAATAAAACAAACAAGTTCATCAAAAATAACTTTGTTTGAATAATAGCTTCACCAAAATAAAAATTTCAAAAATAAAAAGTCTTTCGAAAACCGACGCTTGTTACGCTTTTTCACCCTTTTCTACTAACCACAAACCACTAACCCAACCACCTACCTTTGACCCAAGCCTAACCCTTCACCCAAAAGTCCTCTTGATATTTACAAAGGTATATAGTTAAAAAGGAGGAGGATTGATTGCTTGGCAAGCATATGGTAGGAGTAAGTTCCATGCCGCTCTCGAGTGATTCGCTAAAATACATCTTCGGCCGAGTGTTGAGTGACCTCCCGTGAGGTATGTGAACTTGTATATAAATAAAATTTTAAAGAGGCATGTTATGCCCTAATAAGTAATTTATCTTATGAAAAGTTTTAAATAAATCATGACGAATAGGATTGTAAATAAATAAAAATAAAACAAAATAAAGAATCTTGGAAATCCCGACACTCTATGACAAGCCCAAAAACCTTCTTTTCTACCAATTCCATTTGGGAGTGTAAAGCCATATTATAAAGAGTTTTGCTTGAGGCAAAGCAAAGATTCAAGTGTGGGGGTATTTAATGTGTGCAAAATGCAACATATAAATTACATCAATTGTGGCATAAAACTAACCCTTTTTTAGTACTCATGTTGGAAAAAGTGTGTTTTTGTCTTCCTTTTGTATTTTCAGGATTAAATGAGCTCAAATTAACAAAAGAAGCAAAAAGGCAGCTAAATCTAACATAAATAAAAGTAAAGGAATAAACGTGGCATGCCCGACCTCCCCGAAAGCATCTTCCCAAGCAAAACAAGAAAAAAGGAGGTTGAACACGCCCCGTGCTCAGTGAGCACGGGGGCGTGCCCAAGTGTCAGCATAAAAAACAAAGTTGTAGAAGCTCCCATCGCCCACCACGGGGCCGTGCTCAGCGGACACGGGGTCATGGTCAACTATAAGATTCGCAGAATCCAGGCAAATCTTGATAGTACAGATATGCTTCTGCACACGGGGCCGTGCCCAGCAGACACGGGGTCGTGGTCAACTAATAAAGACAAGAGCAATTAATGAAGAAAGAGAAGGATGTGGACACGGGGCCGTGCCCACTGGACATGGGGCCGTGCCCGAGCTTCTGTTCAGCCTATAAATAGGAGTGCTTGGCTCAAGCTCAAACAATCCCTTGGCACACCACCTCTCTCACACTTCACCCACCACCCACCACCCACCACCACCATAACACCATCATCCACCACCATCATCCATTGTCCATCATAGAGTGTGTGAGTCGTCTCGGGATCCAAGATTGATAGTAAGAGCCTTAACAATCAAGGCCATGTTTGCCTAAGTCTCTTACATCACTTGGTGAAGACAAAGTGTCTAGTGTAATACTTTTTATTTTTAATCTTTTCGCACTTTTTAATTGGTTATGTATTAATCACTTTAATAACTAGTTTCTTATGTTGAAGGTGATTCTTCCTTATCGTTTGTCCGTGGTGTCTTGGCATTATTTTACTGTCTATATAAAATAAAAGATTTTCACCATTCATATCTCCACGGTCTATATCGAGGTATGTTGGCTACCTGGTCCGGGGTTAAGGGAACGGTTTGGTAAGAGTCTTGCCATTGTTCAGTGTATAGATCCTGCAAAGGACCTGGGTCAAATTTAGTAGGACCTCCTTCAATACTTAACGGTATTGGATGGCGGGGGTCCAAACTCTTTGATCCTCTCATAAGTTAAACTACTATTAATACTTTAACCCGGCTACTTAGGACTGTATCCCTGCTGACTCAGACTACTTAGCCGAGGGTAACGTCACCTTCAAAAGAGGGGCCTACCACAATATGCATTAATAACTTAATTAATTACCTTTCAATAATCCGACCCTTTAGGATTGTATCCTTGCTGACTCAAACTACTGGGTTGAGGGTAACGTCACCTCCAAAAGAGGGGCCTACTACAATAACTAAGATAATCTCTTAAATAGTGCAAAAGTGCAGAAATAATCAAAGGTTACACTAAACACGAGTCGGAACCAAGTGATTCATCTTGTCTATCTGTTTTTACTTTTATTTTTATTTTCAGCATTTTAGTTAGTTTTCATTTTTCTTAGTTTAAAACATTTTTCTAAACTTTTGATTTGATTAGACGTTGAGGATAAACCGGTACTAAAAGCTCTTGTGTCCTTGGACGACCTCGGTATCTTACCAACACTATACTACGCTCATGATGGGTGCACTTGCCCATATGTGTGTCTAGTGTTAGTAAATATCGTGTTTTATAAATTTAAAACTTGGCTAAAGAAAGTGTAAAAGGGCTTAAAATATACTTAAACTTATATACACACTTCACACGCATCACTAGCCTTCCAACTCTCTCTCTCTCTCTCTATCACTTCAATTAATTAAAGTCCTTCTCTCCTCTCTCTTCAAAATACAGAAAAAAACCTTCTCTCCTCTCTCTTTAATATTCACAGAGCTTCAACAACAAAATTCACAAATTCATAGAGCTTCAAAAATTCATCTCTCTCTCATCTCTTCAAAAACCAGATTCCTTGGGGAAGAAGATTTCATGGCATCCAACCAGTTCCTCTGTGGTGGCCGGTGGGTGACGTCGAAGCAGCGGCGACGGCACAGTGGTGGTCGAGCAGTTCGGCGAGGACCGACAAAGAGACAGAGAGAGTATGAGAACAGAGAGAGACGACGGGGGTAGGTGGACGACGGCGATCGAGGGGGAGGAAGAGCGGCTGTTTAAAGATCGGTGGTGGGGTTGCAGGTAGGTGGCCGACGGGTTTCAAGGTGTGGTTATCGTTCAACGAGACGGTGTGGTTATCGTTCAAGGTGTGGTTATCGTTCAACGAGTCGGTGGTGGGGTTGCAGGCAGGTGGCTGACGGGGTTGCAGGTAGGAGCGGCTGTTTGAAGATTGGTGGTGGGGTTGAAGATCGGCTGTTTGAAGATCGGTGGTGGGGTTGAAGATCGGCTGTTTGAAGATTAGTGCTTTGAGGTGATTTCTAGGGTTTCAAGGGTTTTCTGTGGTTCGGTTATCGTTCAACGAGTCGGGTTAGATTGGTTATGGTTCAGGTCAACAAAGTCAACCTTGGTCAGCGGCTCGGTTAACTGTGGTCAACGGCTTCGGTTCAGGTCTCGGGATTCAGGTCAGTTTTGGAACTCGGTCAGCTCAATTTCGGGCTCGGTCGACTCAGCGACTCAACTCGGTCAACTCAGTCATCGTCTCGACGCGAAGATTGGTAAAGATTTTACGGCGCAATTTATTTCGTTAATTTTATAGTTCTATTTATTTTCGTGAAAACGAGTTCGAACCGATTCGATCAAAGTATTGTTACGTTTTGATATAGTTGACAAAAAATTGATATTGTGATTGATTATTGAATTTTGAAAATTATAACGGCAACTTGTGTTGTCGGGGCAACCAAAAACAGAGGAAACTCTGCCCATTTTTTTTGTAACGTAAAACGTAAACTTTTTAACGTAAAATGTAAAACTTAAATTTTTAAATGTAAAAGGTAAACTTTTTTAACGTAGAGCGTAAAACGTAAAACATAAAATGTAAACTTTTTAACGTAAAACGTAAAATGTAAAACGTAAACTGTAAACTTTTTAACGTAAAACGTAAAAACGTAAAACGTAAAAAGTTTTACGTAAAACGTTTTACGTTAAACGTAAAAAGTTTACGGAAAACGTAAAAATTTTAACGTAAAAAGTTTAACGTAAAACGGAAAAAGTCTTACGTAAAACGTAAAATGTAAAAATTTTTACGTAAAAAGTTTAACGTAAAACTTAAAACGTAAAAAAGTGTAAAAAACGGCGCGTTAAAACGATGTGTAAAAAAACATGTAAAAAACGACGTGTAAAAAAACGTGTAAAAACGGCGCGTTAATAAAACGTGTAAAAAACGACGCTTGAAAAAACGACGCGTAAAAAACAAGGGGCGTGAATGCGGAGCATAAAAACGCAGCGTAAAAAAACGGGACGTAAAAAACGCCGCGGTAAAACGGGACGCCAAAAACCGGCGCGCAAAAAAAATTTGCTTTGTTAAAAAAATCTGAATTTAAAAAATGCTTTTGATAAAAAAATCTTTAAAAAAAACAAAAAGTAATATAATAAAACTAAAAAGTAATATAATAAAACAAAAAAGTAATTAAAAAATAATAAAGACAAAAAGACAAAAAAGAGTTATTTTACTAAACTACCCTTTTGCATTAAAATATTAAAGAAATAATAAGACAAAATGTATTTAATATTAATTTTTGTTAGTTTTAATCTTATCCATCCATCTTGTTGATCTAAAGACTAAAAAGTGGTTCCCATGGTTCTTACAACTAGAGATGGTTTTCATTTTAGCGATCCCCTATATATATATATATATATATATATATATATGAAAAGAGTAAAAGTTGCAATGTTCGACGTTTTTGATCAATTTGTTTACTTGATTGTTTGCATTCAATCTTATTCTGTGATATTAATACCTGATAAATGTTTAAAATTCAGATGGACAATGAAGTAAATCAGGAAAACCAGAATAATGATAATAATGGAAACCAAGTAGATAACAGTGCCATCCAACATATAGTAGCACAAGGAATTATAGACGTTATGCCATATATTATCAAGACTGTTAAAGAAGCAGAAAATAATAAAACAATAAGTGGAAGTAAACAACCACCTACTGAACACAGTCACATCGTGAATAATGGACCGCTACTCCAATTGCCTATTCCAAAAAGAAGAAGAACCATGTCATATGGTTGTTCTAACAAAGAATTCTGGTCTTGCAAACCAATAGAATTCTCTGGCAATGAAGGAGCCATTGCAGCCCTACGTTGGATAGAAAAGACAGAAGCAATCTTAAAAATAAGCAAATGTGCAGATGAAGATAAAAATTTTTTTGCTTCTAATCTTTTTAAGAATGCAGCTCTAGAGTGGTGGAATACCCTTCTCCAGTCTAGAGGAAGTGATAAAATTTATAATATGGAATGGACTGACTTTAAGTACATAGTTGAAAGGAAATTTTGTCCCCCTCATGAAAAAGAACAAATCGCTAATAAGTCCTTAAATCTTAAAATGACTGGAATAGGCTGCAAGGGTTACACTACCATATTATTCGAATATGCTAGAATAGTACCAACCCTAGCTTCACCAGAACCAGTATTAATCTCCCGTTACATATGGGGATTAATAAGTGAAATCAGATATGTAGTCAAGGCAGCTCGACCACAAACCATAGAAGAAGCAGTAGAACTAGCCAATACCTTCACTGATGAATTAGTACGTACACAAGAAGAAAACTAGAAAAAGAACCTAGCCCAAAAGCTTACCCAGGAATTCTGCTACGGTAATTCCAACCGTGGGAAAAATACAGGTTCTACTTCTGCACCTTACTGTAAGTACTGCAAAAAGAAGCATTTAGGAAAATGTTCAATATACTTCAAATTCTGCAAAATGTCTGGACACAAGGAAGAAGAATGCAGGAAGAAACCCAGCAATAAGCTATGCTTCAACTGTGGAGAGACTAGGCATATCAAACCGAACTGTCCGAAACTAGCTCTAGCAACAAACAACAAAGCTACTAAGAATGCCAGCGCATTTGTTCAGACTGCTGAAGAAGCCAAGATGATTCCGGATGTGATTGCCGGTACGTTTTTAGTTAATGATATTTTTGCTAAAGTATTATTTGACTCTGGTGTAAACCAAAGTTTTATTAATACTTTGTTCTACAAACTTCTCAATCAACCATTAACTAAACTTCCACACGAATGTCTGGTAGAAACAGCAAATGGAGAATCCATTAAGATTACTGAAATCTTGCAGGGAGCAAGAATAGAAATTTTAAACCATAATTTTATTGCTAACCTTTACCCAATGAATCTGGCTGATTTGATATCGTATTAGGAACGGATTGTTTAGTAGCCAATTACGCAAGCATTCTATGTGATCAAAAGTCAGTGCAAGTAAAATCACCAAAGGGTGAAAAAATCACAATTAAGGAAGATAAGCCAACCAGGTCTACAAAATTCATCTCTGTGATGAAAACGGCAAGCTATGCTAGGAAAGGACCACTAGTGTATATGATTTCCATAATCATTAACAATCATTAACACTAAAGGAGAAGAATTGAAATATATTCCCATAGTATCTAAATTCCCAGATGTTTTTCCAGAAGAGTTATCTGGATTGCCACCGGATAGAGAGGTTGAATTCAGAATTCACCTACTACCAAGAACAACACCGATTGCCAAGGAACCTTACCGTTTAGCACCAGCGGAGATGCAAGAAATGAAGAAACAATTGGACGAACTGCTGTAGAAAGGATTCATACAGCCTAGTTCATCACCATGGGGAGCACCAATCTTGTTTGTCAAGAAGAAGGACGGATCAATGCGTATGTGCATTAATTACCGAGAATTGAACAAGGTTACGATTAAAAATCGGTACCCACTACCGAGAATTGATGATCTGTTCGATTAGCTTCAAGGAGCTCGATTCTTTTCTAAGATCGATTTACGCTTAGGATATCATCAATTGAAAGTACAGGAAGATGACATTCCTAAAACTGCTTTCAGAACAAGGTACGATCATTATGAATTTACAGTCATGCCATTTGGTTTAACCAATGCCCCAGCCGCATTATGGACATGATGAACAGAACCATATCTGGATAAATTTATAATTGTCTTTATAGATGATATTCTTATTTACTCAAAGAGTAAAGAAGATCATTCAGAGCATTTTTTTACACTTCTGACATTGCTGAGAAAGGAGAAGATTTATGCTAAATTCTCCAAATGTGAATTTTGGTTACAAGAAGTGCAATTTCTTGGACATCTAGTTAATCATGAAGGAATTCATGTGGATCCCACAAAAATCGAGGCAATTACTAAATGGAAAGTCCCTGAATCACTAACGAAGGTGAGAAGTTTTCTTGGACTAGCAGGTTATTATAGACGTTTTATTCAAGGTTTTTCTAGAATAGCCATTTGTAACGCCCTAAAATCCCTTTATTGACCCAAGTGAGTTTTTAAATAATTTAACATGATGTTGGATAACTAGGAACAAATAACCTAGTTAAATGCAATGTTAACTTTTAAGAGTAAGGAAGAAAGTTATGGGAGAAGAGATAAGATGGCAAACTAGAGGGACTAAATTGTAACATGGGATATAAAACATGAATTTAACACACAACACACGCATCGTGTGTGTGTGTGTGTGTGTCTGGAATGTTTAGAAGAACACAAGGGGAGCCAAACCCTAGTTATGAAAGATCTTCAAATTGAAGGGTGAATCAAAGCTCAAACCTATAAATGAACATGAATTAATGATCACCTACACAAGGGGATCATGAGGTATGTCTTGAAACTTAGATTGATGATCTTGTATGAACTGGGTTATGTTTAATCCGTGAATTAGTATGAAATTGATCATGTATAGGTGTTAGAATCACCATATAAAACATGAATTATGCATGATTTTGCTTAATTTGATGTTTTAATGTGAAACCCAATTGTTATGGTGAAGATGGTGACATGGATATATCATCCATGTCCAATTCTTGTTCAATATTGATGTATCATGTTATGTATGATGGATTCTTGTTAGATGAATCGAAAGAAATTGATGTTTGATGTCTATGTGTGAATGATACTTGTTGATTAGTAAGTAGATTTGATGAACTAAGTAAGAGCTTAGAAGATTATGCATGAATTAGTTGTACATTGTGCTTAGAAAGTAGTATGCACACCAGGTGTATGATGAAATGTCTAAGTGAAGTTAGGATGCGAAATTGTATGAAACGGCTTTATAAATATATATATATATATATATATATATATATATAGGGTCAGGATTTAGAGAAAATGGTAGAAAGTGTGAGAACGGTGAGAACGCTTATTGATCGTCCGATCAAAACAATATATGGCCTAGATTGGCGCCGTGGAATTTTAGTAAATAACACCAATTTTATTACGTGGACGCGCGTCATTAAGGGTAAAAAGGTAAAAAACCATTCCTCACATAAAACGTCATTGAAAAATAAAACGCCAAATAAATACAAAACGCCAATTTTATCACTACGTACTTTTTTCTGTGTTTTTATTTAAGCTCTCTGGCTACAAAAACGCCATCAAATATGAAACGCCATTATATATAACGCCAAAGTTTACATCCGGATAAATGTTAATTACATTTTTTGTTATAAAAATAACATCCCGCCTAAACTACGCACCAAAAAAAATCTATAAATAGAAACGCCTCACCACCTTCCGTTTATCACACCAAAAAAAACACAAAAAAAACACACAGTGGTTGCTAAAAAATTTACAACTCAATGTAAAACGCCAAAAAATACAACGACAGCAAACATCTTTTCTTTGATCCTCAGTAATGTTCTGCATCAAGCTTCATTTAATGATTTGTTACGTGAGTGTAGAAAGATTTTGTTGCATGAGATGGACAAAATTGAAAAAAGAGGGTCTGATGACACCCATATGTCATACTGTCATCTTTGTTCCTGAAGAAGGTTTGGATGATAAGAAGAGACCTATACCAGTGTAAATGTTACTTTGGCCTCAATGAATATAATGAAGACCACAGGCAGATAGCATCCACCCATAGGGGGTCGATCTATGTCTCCAACATCTACAAAGACACTTCAACACATGAACAAAGAAAATAAACAACGCCAAACCCAAAACGCCATTTATTTGTCACATTTCTTGTAGTTTCAAAAGAAAAAAGAGACTAATGACACTGAAGATTTAAAATCATAAATTGCTTCTACTTTGTTTTTTTTTAATTTTCTTTATCTATTGTTTGTTTTGTAATGTCAGTTAATAAACAACAAAATAATATTAATGCTATAATGAAAAATATAATAAAACGCCAAAATTAGCAAATACGTGTAAAACGCCATAATGCCATAAAAACGCCCCGAAAAAACTACCAACCTATAATAAAATTAATTTGAACAACTAATATTATAAAAAAACGTGAAACAATCTGCAAAGAATATAAAACAAATGAAGTCCAATAGTTATCTAACCACAATTGGAAAACAAAACGCCATGATTACAGCCGTCAAAAGATTTGACGTGTTACACCATTAAAACAGTTGAGTCTGAAAACAAAACACGGTAAACTGCAAAAAACAGTAAAATGAAATGACGGAAAACATAATTACTAACATTTATTATATTAAATTTATTTATCTTTTTCAAAACGCCATAATTACCTGACATACGCGGGAAAAAAAGTCAATATAAAAGAAGACCATCAGAACCCAAGCTCAAACACGCCAAAAAGACTAAAACGCCACATATTCTCCAAAACGCCAAAAAATTTAATAAATGGCTAAGGTTATTGCATGGAGGTTTGAAAGGAAAGAAAAACGATTCATCATAAAGTTCTCTGACAGGAGAAGGGTAAAGATAAGAATAATAAAAGCCATGATGGGAATGAATGAAAATGTTCAGAAGGATATCCTGGCCCTTGGGGTTCCAAGAGACAACGATTGTGAAAGAACAAGAACTGTAATAAAAAGACTGGAGAGAAAGTTTCTAGCAGAAGATGATGAAGATGATGATATTGAAGATACTCATATACCCAAACTTAGCAGTTGGGTATTGCATGAGGAAGAAGGAACACTTGAAGTGAATTATAAAAACGGGGTGCAATACTCAAGGCCAATGGAAGATATGTTGAAGACATGGTTGCTATCTTTCATTGAACAACTCTGTGATTTAACACCTTCAAACGATCCTAAATCCAAGGATGCAGTGATATTCAAGAATAGGCTGCAGCAAAGAAGAGATGAGCTAACGGTGTTATACGCAAAAATGAAATTTGATGATGAAGAATCTGAAGAAAGTGATGAACAATGTGATGGGTACATCTCTGATGTAATCCCACCTACGGAAGTCTATTAGTTTATTTTGATTTTCGTGTTATTGTAGTTTTATAAAATATTAATCTATGGTAATGAATTATTAACAAAAAGATACAAAACGCCAAAAATGACATGGAAAAAGCCATAACGCCAAAAAATTAACTATGTGACATAAAAAGAATTAATTCAACGAGAAGAAATCTGAGAAAAAACAGTAAAACACCAAATAATTAATAAATCTACATAACGCCAAAATTATCTTGCACGCAAAAAATAAAGAAGCATGTCAAATGCGAAAATCGTGAAAGGAGAAGAATACTAAAAAGACAAAAAAACCCTCGGACCCTGATCATGCCCCACGCCACGTGTTCGGCCAGGATGCGTTCTCACCGTTCTCACACTTTTTGCCGTTTTCTCTTGATCCCGTTTCTATATATATATATATGAATGAAATATGATAATGATGCTGAGATTATGTTAACTTACTAGTTTGGATGTGGTTTTAAGCACATTTGCGTCGTGAATATGAAATGAATATAGCGTCATTTCTATATCCTATTATGATGTCACAGATATATGAGGTTAAGTCGAAAGTTCATATAATAAACTGTTGACTTCTGAAAGTCAACTGCGCATAAGAAGCATGGTTGGACTTGTTGTCACAATTGTAAGATATAGAAAGTTATATGGTACGTGTTATATCAATGTGTGTTATATGTGACGACGTGATGAATTATATGAGTTGAAGAGATATGATTGTGGGAATATGCCTTATGTTTGTTAGAATTGACTAGTGAAAGTCAAATGTGGAATATGAATTTGATATGATCATTAATATATACAATCATGTATACTAACAAGAATGTGAATGCAGTGACATGAAATTATAGGGATCATGTCAAGATGGATGGAAGCATGGAAGGCTAAAGGGTCAAAAGGAAGCAAGGAAACGAATACGAATACAAACGTTTAAGGTAAGTGATTTCTGGAATCACTTCTTTTTTAATAAATGAAGTTTGGTGTGTTGAATATAGGGAACCATGTAAGAAGATTATGGGTAAGAGTAACTACCAAAGTAAGAAGTGTTATGGTAAGTCAAAGATAGTTGTTTATGTCAAAACTACACAGTAGAAACGAACGGGTCAAAATGAGAAAGAAGTATGGCTTGATTTAGTAGTTGGTTTGATCACGAGATTAAGATTTAGAAGGATTAAATGAAAGTACATGGAAGTTCGATTTGTACAAGGTTTGAATTCTTTGTTGATGTTTTCCGTAGCATACGGTTGGCATACCGACAGGGTGAAATAAATGTATGGGTTGTGACAATTCATCTGGGTTATGCCTGATAACCTAGATGACCGGATAAATCGTCTGGGTTATGCCTGATAACCTAGATGACCAGGTAACTCATCTGGGTTATGCCTGATAGCCTAGATAACCATGTAACTCGTCTAGGTTATGCCTAATAACCTAAATGACTAGGTAACTCGTATGGGTTATGCCTGATAACCTAGATGACCATGTAACTAGTCTGGGTTATGCCTGATAACCTAGATGACCAGGTAACTAGTCAGGGTTATACCTCGGAGATTAACTAATAAGGAATTGATGTTGAACCAGATATAGAAGTTAGAAGGGATTTGACATTTATACCCATTAGAAAGTATGATTGAAGGAATGTCAAAGAAAGGATTATCATTACACAAATTCATTGAAGAGTGTTTATGAGGTGTGATGAGCGTGTACAAAAGTATGTGTGGGAATGAATTAAGTCTAGAGGCATGTATAAGTATGGGTATGGATTTACCTACATGTTAGTAATGGAATCCATAGGTAAGCACGATTAGAAATAAGTATGCATGTAGGTTGATACGTATGAGACTTATTTATATGGATGTTTGTGACTAGGATGTGTTAGAATAATCATGTGGGAATGTAAGTGGTATCTAAGAGCTTGTATGGATGTATGTATGTATGTATGTAGGTATGTATGTGTGTATAAATATAAGTATGAATGTACGTATGCACGAAGTAGGATTTATTGTTTATGAAAGAATAGGGCTTGTATCTATGTATACATGGCTTCAATACATTTGAGTATTCATGTTAATAATCATGTGCCTTGAGAATGAAATGAAAATGCAGGTATACTATTGTGTCCTTATGAAGATTTGATGATTGGATACAAGATTGTACTCGAAAAGATAAACATAAAAGAATAGCATGAATAGAAGAATGCGGAATGGTCATTTAATTGCGTATGTCTAGATTAAGAATGATGTCAACAAATATTAATAACGCGCATGTATGTGGTGATTGCAGGTTGCACGGAATTAACATCATTGTGGAGACTAAGAGGTTGAAGATCGAATTGAAGAGCAAGGATTGTACAGGAAGAGCGGTCTCATAGCTTGTATTTATGGTATCACATTTAACACGTTAATCAAGAATAAGTGTTGTAAATCCTTTCAAGAAGTGTCCGACAGATTATAAATGAACCTTCAAATATGTCATATAAACAATATAAGTAAGAATTTTTGAGTCGGTATTTCCGCTGCGTCTCTTATGGCCAAAACGTTTTAGGGTGTTACAAGTTGGTATCAGAGCCCTGGTTTGAGAGAAATCAAGTATGAGGAGGTAAATACTTGAACTCAAACCCATGTGCCCTTGTGACAAGGAACCCTGTACAATTCAAGACTCGATCAAGATCCAAAGGTAGAAGCAAATGTAAGTATGTACTTATGTATGCATATAAAGAAACTAACAGTATGTTATGTGTAAGGTAAGCATAATTGTTTGAAGTGGATGATATGCGAATGCGGTCTAGGACCGACACTAAAGCATGTAATAAGATAAATTGACCCCAGGTACGTAAATTCCGTATGTAGGTACCGGTGATGGTAAAACCTCCCGAGGGAAGGAAAATTTTAAATAAAAGACAATGATGATATAGTGATAAAGTTTGAAAATGTAACACGTGCCGAGACCTAATTCTTCGGACATAAGGTGATGATTACATGAAGACACGAAACTAGTATGTGGATTTCGCACCTGGCCAGTACGCAAGAAGCATATAACGTTTATGAGACCATGATAATTGTTGCAGGTATGTCCGGTAGAATTGGGTAGTAGGTGGACGTGTGGGTGAAAGGAGTAGTAAGACTCTCAAGAAATTGAGAGTACTAAATATGAAAGAAAAGTATGAATGATATGTTTGAATCCGCGAGACGGATTCAAAACATAGAAGGAATGAAAAGTATGAATGATATGTTTGAATCCGTGAGACAGTTTCAAAACATAGAAGGAATGAAAGGTATGAATGATATGTTTGAATCCGTGAGACGGATTCAAACCATATAAGGAATGAAAGGTATGAATGATGAGTTTGAATCCGCAAGACGGATTCAAAACATAGAAGGAATGAAAGGTATGAATGATGTGTTTGAATCTGCAAGACGGATTCAAAACATAGAAGGAATGAAAGGTATGAATGATAGGCATGAATCCGCGAGACGGATTTAAAAACATAAAAAAGCATGAAATTAACCTACATAACAATGTGTTGACAGTTTGACTGTGGTTGAGTCAAACGGGTCATGTAAGTAAGTATAAAGTAGATGGTGATAGTAAAACAAAAAACGATCGTAATTGGCACGAAAACCTAAATTTTAGTTGAAAGAAATAAGTTTTGAATAAGTTACGTGTGAGATGTGTTAGTAAACGACTCTTGGGAGTTAGAATGAATGACGGGCTACGACCCGGATAATAACATAAGTATGGACGAGAAGGGTAAGTTTTTGCAAGAAATACCGAAATGATGTAATAAAGTCTTTGCAAGTAAGCATGAATGGAAAGAAGTACGAACGTGTACTTCAATACATGTACGATAAGTAAGAAATGCCAGTTTGACCTTGAAAAGTCAAACTGCAAGAAGATGGCGTAATAACTAACAAATAAATTGTATGTAAGAAATGGAATGTATGATATGTTATAGCATGTACGTAGGAAATTTGTAGAAGAATTATAGGTAAATAATCACCTAGTAGAATGAATGTTTGAATGAAAAGTGCTAACCGCCAATTTTGTAGATGATAGTGGTAGAACTCTTAATGTGATGAAACCAATCGAATTGGTGAAAGGATGTGCACGAGCGGAAGCTCATTACACGGATGAATGAAATCTGGCCTGGTACAGTGAGTGCTCGTGAAGAAGCGGATTGATCTGGTGTAAGGATCATTGATTATGCAATGAAATCGAGGTTAGTAAAATGTATAACTTATGTTGGATAGGTATGAATTGGTAGATTGAAAATGACCTACGAAATGAATGATAGTATAGGTATGGGATGTTTGACTTTTAACAGTCGACAAAAGAAGAAAATTTGTCATTATAAAGGAAATCTCAAAAGTCTTGAGTTAAAGTTCCAGGTATTGATTAAACCCTCGTATGATGAACTTGCACGACACATTTACTTATGTAGAATAAGTAATGCATGAAGTGAGAACAATAGTAATGTGATATGAATGAGATGATTTGAGGCTAACGTAAAGGTATGAATGGTACAAGTAACTGTAGAAAACGTAGAATGATGTTTAACTTTGGAGTTAAGCACGAATGTGTGGAGTACGAAATAGTAGTTTTGTTGCGATAACAAAACAAGAATTAAATGTTATATAACATATGTATGGAATGTAATCTTAAGAGACGAGATGAAGGTATTAGATCCGTTATAAACGGATCATACAAACATATGTACTATTACAAGTTTGAAGAAGTATGTATATTGACCCGTTACTAACGGGTCAAGGAAATGAGAATGTTATGTGAAAGTATGGTATGGAAAGTATGGACTTGTTAGAAAGAAGTCAATTATATGAATAGTTTATGAATCGATATTGGATAGTTACTTATTATTATGATGTATCTATCGAGGTTAAACATAGATGTGTATGTATAAATTACGAAGTAAGATTGTATAGTCGATGAAGATAATATGAATTTTGAAATAAATTAAAGGAATGAACTAGTAGTGATGATGATCACTAGATAATATTAATTAACACCCCAAAAACGGGTTTGGTAATTAAACCCCGTTAATACTAAAGACGGGGAAAGTACCGTTAGTGGTAAAAGTAAACTGGCAAGTATTAGGAATTAATTGAATAATCCTAATATTTATTTAAAGTGAATAAGAGCTTTTAAGAAAATAGGAAGATAAAAGGCCCGATTTAACGGGACTTAAAGTAAAACGGGTTACGACTTCCCGAACCTACTAAGCTAACTAGGAATAATTCTAACCTAGTTAGATAGTGACTTATGAGTGGGTTAAAAACACTTAAATTATGAACTAAGGAAAAATGGAGGGGCCAAAGATGTTAAAATTGAAACTTATGTTTCTAATTATAATTAAAACAAAAACCAAACACCCCATTTGGGGGTCTGGTCGATCAAGAATAAGCAGGGGGCGACACCCCACTCTCAAACCCTAAAAATTCACTGAAACTCTCAAATTGGAGGTGCAAATCTGGTCCAAAACGAAATTTGAGCATAGATTATTGATCCTCATCACAAGAGGATTACAAGGTATGTAAAATTTCATGAAAACTCTCAACTAGAAATTCTCATGAAATTGGGAAAATCTGAAATTATGGTTGCATGTGTGTCTTATGATGATTTAGGAACAACTATAGTGTCTAGGGACAAACCCTAGACAAATACGAGTTGAAATCATGTGAAATTTTAGTGAAACCTATGAACACCATTGTAGGTGATTAGTGGGTTATGTGTAATTTGATGAACACTAGGAAATAGAGTGTTAATCTAGTATAAATTGACAATTTTGAAGTGATTTCAGAAATTATAGAAGTTAACAACTTTGTAAGATGGTTGATTTATGTGAAATTAGGGCTAAGAGATAAGCTAGAGACTTGATAAATAAACATGTAAAATTCTGCCCTTAAAGTGTTTGTTGAAATGCCTCAAAGAAGGCTCGAAACTAGAATTTTTGTAGTTAAACCACCTAATTGTGATGTTTTGGCTATTATGCAAAATGTGATTAAAAAGAGTTCTAAATGTGATGAACGTTGTTAGAACTTTGGTTAAAACTGTGGTCTAAAGATAACGCCTACCGGGTAATTAAAGAATGCTAAAACTAGTTGATGAACTCGAATATGCAATTAGTATACTAATGGGCATTTGACTTTTAAAAAGTCAAACTGACCTATAATACGATAAATGGTAATTTTTGAGATGAAATGCGTAAGGTGGAATAATCGTATTAAATTATGATTAAACTAACCACCTTGAAAACGAATGATGATAGTTTGTCGCGTAACAAGCTAGGCGGAAGCTTGATGAGGGAGCGGATCAAACGAATCAAGAAGGAAAGGATAAGCGTAGTTAGGATGCGAGGTAAGTAAAGCTTACGCCCCTTTTCATTATTTACAAATGACATGATTGCAAGTATAGTATATGAATGCTACTAAGTGGTTGGCATAGGATGTTCCGACACGATTCAATGAGAGTCGGAACGAAAGGAAAATGGTAAGAAATCATAAGTTATAGACAAGGGGTAAAATGGAAAATTAGTCATGTAGTGACGAACAAACAAGAACGGTTTTAAGTAAAACGAGTACATGGAAAACCGGGATAGGTTTAAAGGGGATGATATGGTACTTAAATACCATCTCATACGGACAAATGGCCAATTTGACTAAATAGGTCAATTGGTGTGGGTAACGCTATTTGACAATAACATTTGATAATTGCTTGTTGAGTTTTGTAATCACAGGAAATAACATAAGCTTGCGCTGCTTTAACTATAAGATTCAAAGCAAAAGCTAAGTAAACGGGTCAATACTTTGACCCGAGCCAGGTACGTATAACTAAGCTTTTCGGTTAAACATACAATTTTGGTCAAAATTTTAGTGAAAGTCCTTCGTCGTGAAGTGAGGGACTAAAGTTGACCAAAACACCCTTGAAGGGTATATTGGGCAAACGACTCATAGGGGTCGTTTAGGAACTTGCGTAAAGATTATGGAATCATTAGACATGAATAAAGGTCATAGGAATGTGCATTCGCGGGTCAAAATATGCATTTAAGCGTAAACGGGATTTTATCACTTGAGAAACCCGTGATTTGAGATTAATATAATAGGATATATCGAAATAATGAATTTCATGAGCTTAACGGTCAAATCAACTTGTTGGTGTGATAAAATTATGAACGGGTCAATTTTTGGTAAAAAGGGTAGTAAGCCGAAGACTTAAAAGTCTGCAATATTTTTAATCCGGATGTGGGATTTTAACTCCATAAGATGGAGAATTAAACTACGGACGCATAGGAAAAAGAATCGCGTAAATCGGATCAATAACGAAGAAGTTATGACCGTTTCCGTAAAAACCGTTGTTGCTGAAAAATGCAGGACACAGATCTGAATCTGCTGGAAGAGGCACTCCCCCGCGCCACGCGAAGGGAGACCTGAATTACGTCGCGACACGCGGGGCCTTCTAGCGGCCCGCGTAAGATTACTCGAAATCTGTCGCGGGGCGCGACAGATCAGAAAGCTGGAATTTTTTTTATTTTCTTGCTTATTTGATTTTGGAACTAGATTTAATCTATTTTAATGTTGTCAAAACTAACATTTGACGTGGTTTTGACATTAGGTGATGTTGAAATCTTTAACGGAGGGCGATCAAGAAAGAAGCTACGAAGAACCGAACACTAAAGATTAAAGCTTCCGCACGGCGTTACGTCATAACTTTTTAATGGCGAACTTATTTATATTATGTTGAAAACTTTTAAATTGTAAAAGTTTTAAATTACCTGTATTTTTCTAATGATACTTAATCTTAATTACATGTTTGTTGTCGTATTTATACGATAATTTCTAAAATAATAACATGGGTGTTACAAGTTGGTATCAGAGCCTTGGTTTAAGAGATTCAAGTATGGCGGGAAAGCTATGCTTAGACTTAAACCTTACGCTCTTGATAAAGATTAGTGTTCGGTTCGAGGCTTGATCGCAAATCCGGTAAGTACATGTATATTAATAGTTTAGCATGCTAAAGTGTTGTAAACAACACATAGGGCTATCGTATGATACACGTTACCCTAATTAAAATGATTGATATAGTTGATGAAAATACGCGCGTATAGTAGAAAATGCCTTGTATTATAATATGGGCGATTATTGAAGTTGATATCACTAACTCTTGTAAATGTTTTAATTGAAGGACACTCGCACCTGAAGATAACGAGAGTTTAACAAATTGCGGAATTGACGGAGGAACGGTCCAAAGTATGACAAGTAGAGTATGTTCACCAAGGACCTAAATCGCGTAACGATCGCGAATAAGATAATGGCAAGGAGAGCCTGTTAGAGCAAGCATTATCAGGTGCACGTTTTAAATTATTACATGAATAGTAATACGCAACAAATACGTAGAGGTTGAAAGTGCATATGTAGATTTAAAACTTGGAAAAACTCGAATAGAAAACCTATCTGGGATATTATTTCCAAGAGAAACAAATAGAGGCATTACTTACATGGGGTGTAATGTGAAAATTATAAAAAGGTCATGTATACCAGGTGTTGATCGCTTACTCTGGCCAAGTAAGTAGTAAACACGTGGTACCATGAACTTCTTATGATGGACACATTTATGTCCAATGTAGTAGGGGCGGGGTGAATGGGACTAACTTAAATGGTACCCAAATAAATCAAATAAGTAAGATGTTTGATAGTAAACGTAAACGTAAGTCGGATGACGGAAGCGTATTACGTAAGAATAACGAGCCCGAGAGAAGGGACAAAGATCAAGTAAAAAGAAAATACAAACCGACCAATAGGAATGCTAAGGCATAGGGATAAAAGTTTGACTGTCACAAGTGATGAAATTCATATGGACAAGTCAAACGAATTGAATAAAGAATAAAGAATTAATTTGAATAAAAGCGATGAATCTCGCTAAGACGATCAAATAAATTAAGATGATGTCTAAAACCATATAAGAATGGTTACTTGACGATGACGTTGGTAAAGATACCCGATGGACGGGTAGGATTGTGGGTGAATGCGTAAACCAAGAGACGGGAACGTGAAATAGAAAGTCAAAAGACTCGGAATATGAGTCATGACTAAAAGACAATGAGAACTTGCAAACATAAATGTTAATAACTACGCTCAACTAATTTAAAGTTGAACGGGTCGAATAAAGAATGGAGTTTGATGTTCACAAGTGATGAAATTTCACACGAACAAGTCAAACGAGATAAATAAGGTATAAAAACTTGGTAGTGTAAGTAAGCGCAAACTGAATAATGGGAGCGCGAAACATTAATGAACCTACATGATGGGTCATAAAGGAATATATATATATATATATATATAGGGAAAAAAATGCAAACTAGCAAAACAAAAATGTTAAAAACACTAAGATAAAGAACCCGGGTAATGGGACGTAAAGGAGTATAGATAAGAACCGGGTAACGGTAAGTGTAGGGCGAACCGACGTGTAATTGGCATTAGAAGTCATGAAGTCAGAAATATAATTCGAAAGAAAACAATGTAGCCTTAGACTACGGTCAAGGTCAAACGAAATCCAAAAAGTAAAAGTGAATAATTCTAACCATAAAAAGAGGTGCCTTAACGCCATATGCGTATATAAACGTATATACATCTGAATAAAGACTCGAATAAAAGATGATCTACGAGATCATCATAACCTACGGGATTGAAAATAAGGCTAAGGTCTACGGGACCAAGAAGACTTTTGGGGTCACAATTAGAAAGGAAAGAATTGTTGAGTCACACCTTAAAGAGGTGGAAATCTAAAGAGATAGTCTACGAGACGAAGTGAAGGAACCTACGGGTTACTAAAACAAAGCGAGGGAACCAGTTGAGAATCCTCGCGTAAAGCAAAGACAGTAAAAGAGTAAATGTCAAGTAGTCAAAATTGCTTGACATAAATTAAAGATAAGACGTTAAACTAAAACTTCAGTTTTAGTAAGAAATAACGTTTTTACAAATATAAATTCTGATAGGGATTCAAATAGTAAGCACGAAAGGTTCAAGTCTTGACACTGATAGGCGCAAGACGATATATTCGAAAAGTGATATTTTCGAAAATGAAAGGTTGATACAAACTAAACATGATGTGACACGATCACGGTTGGGAAATGTAACGTGAAGTAAAATCACATTATAACCAAGCGAGCGGTAAAAAGTAACGGGACTAATAAGTCTAGTTAATGAGACCGGTTAAGGCCAGTAATTCAAATCAATAAAATTTGGTTTGCTTGTAAGCGGTAGATTCGGTATAACTGAACCGAATAAATAAATCTGAAAACAAAAGAAATTATTGCTAAAAGTGAAATATTTCACTAAAGACCTTTAAACGGGTCAAAGTAACGAATTCATAAGGAATTCGATAGTATATGAAAGCGATGGATATCGCTAAGTTAACTAAACTAGTGGAAATAAGGAGATTACGTTATTTCGAAGTTACACTATTTCATATGAGATATATAGAAAATTAGTAACCAAAAAGATGTTACCATACTTTTCGGGTAATACTAACGATTGGTTAAAAAGTATAAGTAAGGTTTAAAAATATTTCTCGGATCAAATACATTGAGTTTAAACTCAATGAATTATGTAAGAAAAGGTTTTGAGGACGAAACCTCTTTAAGGGGGGGTAGACTTGTAACACCCCGAAAACGGGTTTGGTAATTAAACCCCGTTAATACTAAAGACGGGGAAAGTACCGTTAGTGGTAAAAGTAAACTGGCAAGTATTAGGAATTAATTGAATAATCCTAATATTTATTTAAAGTGAATAAGAGCTTTTAAGAAAATAGGAAGATAAAAGGCCCGATTTAACGGGACTTAAAGTAAAACGGGTTACGACTTCCCGAACCTACTAAGCTAACTAGGAATAATTCTAACCTAGTTAGATAGTGACTTATGAGTGGGTTAAAAACACTTAAATTATGAACTAAGGAAAAATGGAGGGGCCAAAGATGTTAAAATTGAAACTTATGTTTCTAATTATAATTAAAACAAAAACCAAACACCCCATTTGGGGGTCTGGTCGATCAAGAATAAGCAGGGGGCGACACCCCACTCTCAAACCCTAAAAATTCACTAAAACTCTCAAATTGGAGGTGCAAATCTAGTCCAAAATGAAATTTGAGCATAGATTATTGATCCTCATCACAAGAGGATTACAAGGTATGTAAAATTTCATGAAAACTCTCAACCTGAAATTCTCATGAAATTGGGAAAATCTGAAATTATGGTTGCATGTGTGTCTTATGATGATTTAGGAACAACTATAGTGTCTAGGGACAAACCCTAGACAAATACGAGTTGAAATCATGTGAAATTTTAGTGAAACCTATTAACACCATTGTAGGTGATTAGTGGGTTATGTGTAATTTGATGAACACTAGGAAATAGAGTGTTAATCTAGTATAAATTGGCAATTTTGAAGTGATTTCAGAAATTATAGAAGTTAACAACTTTGTAAGATGGTTGATTTATGTGAAATTAGGGCTAAGAGATAAGCTAGAGACTTGATAAATAAACATGTAAAATTCTGCCCTTAAAGTGTTTGTTGAAATGCCTCAAAGAAGGCTCGAAACTAGAATTTTTGTAGTTAAAACACCTAATTGTGATGTTTTGGCTATTATGCAAAATGTGATTAAAAAGAGTTCTAAACGCATAGGAACGTGGTTAGAGCTTTGGTTAAAACGGTGGTCTAAAGATAACGCCTACCGGGTAATTAAAGAATGCTAAAACTAGTTGATGAACTCGAATATGCAATTAGTATACTAATGGGCATTTGACTTTTAAAAAGTCAAACTGACCTATAATACGATAAATGGTAATTTTTGAGATGAAATGCGTAAGGTGGAATAATCGTATTAAATTATGATTAAACTAACCACCTTGAAAACAAATGATGATAGTTTGTCGCGTAACAAGCTAGGCGGAAGCTTGATGAGGGAGCGGATCAAACGAATCAAGAAGGAAAGGATAAGCGTAGTTCGGATGCGAGGTAAGTAAAGCTTACGCCCCTTTTCATTATTTACAAATGACATGATTGCAAGTATAGTCTATGAATGCTACTAAGTGGTTGGCATAGGATGTTCCGACACGATTCAATGAGAGTCGGAACGAAAGGAAAATGGTAAGAAATCATAAGTTATAGACAAGGGGTAAAATGGCAAATTAGTCATGTAGTGACGAACAAACAAGAACGGTTTTAAGTAAAACGAGTACATGGAAAACCGGGATAGGTTTAAAGGGGATGATATGGTACTTAAATACCATCTCATACGGAAAAATGGTCAATTTGACTAAATAGGTCAATTGGTGTGGGTAACGCTATTTGACAATAACATTTGATAATTGCTTGTTGAGTTTTGTAATCACAGGAAATAACATAAGCTTGCGTTGCTTTAACTATAAGATTCAAAGCAAAAGCTAAGTAAACGGGTCAATACTTTGACCCGAGCCAGGTACGTATAACTAAGCTTTTCAGTTAAACATACAATTTTGGTCAAAATTTTAGTGAAAGTCCTTCGTCGTGAAGTGAGGGACTAAAGTTGACCAAAACACCCTTGAAGGGTATATTGGGCAAACGACTCATAGGGGTCGTTTAGGAACTTGCGTAAAGATTATGGAATCATTAGACATGAATAAAGGTCATAGGAATGTGCATTCGCGGGTCAAAATATGCATTTAAGCGTAAACGGGATTTTATCACTTGAGAAACCCGTGATTTGAGATTAATATAATAGGATATATCGAAATAATGAATTTCATGAGCTTAACGGTCAAATCAACTTGTTGGTGTGATAAAATTATGAACGGGTCAATTTTTGGTAAAAAGGATAGTAAGCCGAAGACTTAAAAGTCTGCAATATTGTTAATCCGGATGTGGGATTTTAACTCCATAAGATGGAGAATTAAATTACGGACGCATAGGAAAAAGAATCGCGTAAATCGGATCAATAACAAAGAAGTTATGACCGTTTCCGTAAAAACCGTTGTTGCTGAAAAATTCAGGACACAGATCTGAATCTGCTGGAAAAGGCACTCCCCCGCGCCACACGAAGGGAGACCTGAATTACGTTGCGACACGCGGGGCCTTCTAGCGGCCCGCGTAAGATTACTCGAAATCTGTCGCGGGGCGCGACAGATCAGAAAGCTGGAATTTTTTTTATTTTCTTGCTTATTTGATTTTGGAACTAGATTTAATCTATTTTAATGTTGTCAAAACTAACATTTGACGTGGTTTTGACATTAGGTGATGTTGAAATCTTTAACGGAGGGCGATCAAGAAAGAAGCTACGAAGAACCGAACACTAAAGATTAAAGCTTCCGCACGGCGTTACGTCATAACTTTTAAATGGCGAACTTATTTATATTATGTTGAAAACTTTTAAATTGTAAAAGTTTTAAATTACCTGTATTTTTCTAATGATACTTAATCTTAATTACATGTTTGTTGTCGTATTTATACGATAATTTCTAAAATAATAACGTGGGTGTTACACTAACCTTATGTAGAAATCCGAAATCTAAGGAAATGTATTTTAGGGGTCTGCCCTAAACGTGCCGATTGATGGGTTAATAATAACCGGAAAGTGAAGGTAGGTATTGTTTGATAGGAATGAAACATATAATTAAGTTTATTTTGCTAGAAACTAGCATTATACAATGAAGACGACACTGTTAAAAACTCTGGATCGGGTTTTTTGAGTTAGAGGTCGTCACCAAATGGGGCGGGAAGAAAAGATATTTAATGTTAAGTGGAAATGAACAATGTTTCGGGTACGAAACCTCTTTTAAGGGGGGTAGAATTGTAACGCCCCAAAATCCCTTTATTGACCCAAGTGAGTGTTTAAATAATTTAACATGATGTTGGATAACTAGGAACAAATAACCTAGTTAAATGCAATGTTAACTTTTAAGAGTAAGGAAGAAAGTTATGGGAGAAGAGATAAGATGGCAAACTAGAGGGACTAAATTGAAACATGGGATATAAAACATGAATTTCACACACAACACATGCATCGTGTGTGTGTGTGTGAGTCTGGAATGTTCAGAAGAATACAAGGGGAGCCAAACCCTAGTTATGAAAGATCTTCAAATTGCAGGGTGAATCGAAGCTTAAACCTATAAATGAACATTAATTAATGATCACCTACACAGGGGATCATGAGGTATGTCTTGAAACTTAGATTTATGATCTTGTATGAAGTGGGTTATGTTTAATCCACGAATTAGTATGAAATTGATCATGTATAGGTGTTAGAATCACCATATAGAACATGAATTATGCATGATTTTGCCTAATTTGATGTTTTAAGGTGAAACCCAACTGTTATGGTGAATATAGTGACATGGATATATCATCCATGTCCAATTCTTGTTCAATATTGATGTATCATGTTATGTATGATGGATTCTTGTTAGATGAATTGAAAGAAATTGGTGTTTGATATGTTTGATGTCTATGTGTGAATGATACTTGTTGATTAGTAAGAAGATTTAATGAACTAAGGAAGTTCTTAGAAGATTATGCATGAATTAGTTGTACATTGTGCTTAGAAAGTAGTATGCACACCAGGTGTATGATGAAATATCTAACTGAAGTTAGGATGCGAAATTTTATGAAACGGCTTAATATATATTTATATGAATGAAATATGATAATGATGCTGAGATTATGTTAAATTACTAGTTTGAATGTGGTTGTAAGCACATTTGCGTCGTGAATATGAAATGTATATAGCGTCATTTCTATATCTGTCACACCCCGACCGCGTAAAACAACAAACCGCGGTGGTAACGTCGGGGAGTGGAGTGACAGAATTATTGTTTCACAACCATGGATTCAAAAGTTTCATTTTATTTAGTTATTAAACATTAAACATTGTCTCTGAAACAGAACAAACAAGTTAAACATAGTCTATCATCGTTATTAAGTCACTAAGGCTTCGTCCGGTCCTAAGTGAGCATGCATCCTAGTCACAATCAACATCATTCAACACCACCTAAAACATATGTGAAAATAAAGTCAGCAAAGAAATGCCGGCAAGCACATAGGTTTTGTGAGAGTGTCAGATTCATGGCTCGTATACATGTTGTAATAACTCATTTGACTACAAGAGTCGATAATTGAAAACCTTGCTTTGAAAAGAGTTTGATATTACATTATGAATAACCAGCTCAAAATAAGTTGGTTGTAGTTTATAAAATCTTGTTGCCATGAATGTTAACCCAAAACATTTGTTTAAGTAAACCAAATTGTAAATCGTTCTCGTAATAAAACTCGTATGGTTTATATCTTTTAGTAAACATCATTGCGTGTCGTTGTTTAAAATCGTTCGTCCAAGTGAACTAAATAACGCCACAAAATGTAATATGATAAAAGCACTTATATATAAGAAGTACCGGCGGCGTATCTACCATGCTGTTATCACATTAAACCCGTCTCGTTACCTAATCACATACCAAAAACCAATCGTTCGTTTAACTCGTTTAAATCGTTCAATCGTTCAAATCATTCCAAATCGTTCAAGTCGTTCAAATCATTACAATCGTTCATAATCGTTCATGTTTTAATTGTGAAACTACTTCTGGTCGTCTCGTTGAATACATTCAAACCTTCGTAACTCGTCCATCGTTCAACTCGTATTAACAAACCACCAAAGGTAAGTTAACAATCATCAGGTTCAGTCGTTACCCACATAACCCCCATACATAACCATGGTGGCAGTCCGATAACGGGATTTATCAGATCCTATGGTACTATAACCTATTACTGGTCGGCTTGATCATTGTTAATGAATGTTATTCGTTATGTAAATACGTCCCAACAAGTTCGTTCACATTATCGACATCGTTATGTTTAATATAAACCATAGTGTAGTTTTTGAAATCATCGTTGAAAGCATCGAAATCGTTTAACACATATGAATCACCCCAAAAATTTCGAAAACAGTAAAATAGGGGAACTATGTACTCACGTTGAAGTGCAAAGAAATCCTCGACTAATTGAACTTAACAAAGTTTGGGCAAACCAAGGAAATCAAATAGCACCTAGCAATCGGATCACTATGTTAATAATCGACACCTAAATCGGAAGATTGGGTAGAATGAGGTCTCGTAAACCAAATGAGTATTGGAACTCATGTGATATGGTTTAACAAGGCCTACATTCTAAATCGAAACCTATCCTAAGTGCTTACGACCCGTTATGACCCATTAAGGTAGCTTACGCTACTTTAACGCGTCGTTCGCGTGAATGCGCGTTCAAGATGCCTAACTAGTCCTATGACAAGTATTATATGCCCTAACATGTTTAAATATGTTGCATAATCAGTTTAAGTGACAAAATTTAGGTTACATATGCTTAAATTCAAATTATGCATGAAAAGGGGATTTTGGTCTTTTGCCTAAGGCATATAAACTACCTATCATACAACTAATTAAACTAAGTGACCAAAAGGTATAACCTCGGAAGGTTATTCCCTATACAACTATGCTCACTAAATGTGCTTGGTCGGATCCTAATGATCGACCAAATAGGTCGGGTTCGAAAGTCTAAGCGGTGACCTCTTGACTTACGACCCTATACAAGCACTAGACTAAAACTGACGAGTTAAACATGTTAAAACATGTTTAACTAAGTTAGAAAATAGGTTTGATATCAAAACAAAGTGTTTGATACCTGAAAATAGTTTCATCGCCAAAAATATGCATAATCGGCATTTTGACCGAAACTTTGACTCGTCACTTCGACTAATCAACGTGGTAATCAGTAGGTATAGTCACAAGGGACTATAACCATCGTGATTACGCTCACGTTGAAAAGTTCAAACGAACTCTGTGTTGACCATAACCTGGTCAAAGCAGAAAGTCAAACACTGTTTGACTTTCATGCTTGAAAGGCATATACAAGCATGAAAGAAGCTTACAAAAGGTCCAAGCTTGAAGATAGAACAAAAACAACTCAGGTATGAAGCCTTCAACTAGTGAGAGCTTCAACTTAGAGCAGATTTGAATGGAATGAGCAAGGAACAAATGAGAAAACCCAAGCTATTTATAGAAAGATTGGATCATCAAGATCATTCCATGTGTTAGGAGGCTCAATCTTGACCTTACACTTGTTAAACATGGATTGGGCAACTTGCTAAACAAATAAACCAGCTCATAGAATTGAAAAACCAGGATTAAAAGCTGTTTGAGCAGGCTGTTTGCTGAAAAATGGTATTTCTAGAAAGTGGAGCTGTCACATGGCGTGCCAGGTAGTCCTGGTTTTGGCGCGTGGCGCGAGGGAGATCAGTTCCAAGTTTCCAAAAATGGCAGAACAGGTCCCTGCATGCTTAAAACTTGATTTTCGACACGTTTAAGCCTCGTTAACCCAATTTCAAGGCTCTACAATGATGTTAAAGCATAGGGAACATGAAATATGCTTGAAAACATCTCGGATGTCGGTTCGTTTGGTCGTACGATCACGTTATTCGGTTAATTATGACGAAAACTCGAACGGACGCGAAAACGATCCAAATTACACGACGAATGGTATTTTTGCATTCCAATCAATAAAAAAAATATTTTAATGATTACAAAAATTTTTGGATGTCCGGATATGTTCAGAACGTAAGATATGCGTGTAAATGCAAACTTATGCACTTTTTGACGCTTTTAGTCCCTATTGATCAAGTAAGTTTATTTTCGCATACCGAACCCCTCAAAGCCTATTTCTAAGATATTTAAAGTTTATTTATGGTATGTTTAACTTATGATCATGTTCTGGAATGTTCGTTACTGTACGAATCGGCATACTTTCGCAGTTTGACGCAAATAGCCCCTGCGATCGAATAAACTTGTTTTCGACACACCAAACCCTCCAAAACTTACTTCTAATTTATGTAAAGGTTATTTAAGGTATGTTAAGCCTATATTACTATTACGGAGTGTTTCACACATTAAACTGATTACGTTTACGCATCAGTTTGCGTATAGCTTTCAAGAAAGCGATTTAAAGCTTGAAATTGAACTAGAATCAAAACGTAAAATCGTCAAACACAAATACACAAATATTAACACCAAAACACATCGTTTCATTGATAATTAATATTGTTTTACATCGTACATCGTTTACAGAGCACAGTTGTCACAATATCCTATTATGATGTAACGGATGTATGAGGTTAAGTCGAAAGTTCATATGACAAACTGTTGACTTCTGAAAGTCAAGTGCACATAAGAAGCATGGTTGGACTTGTAGTCACAATTGTAAGATTATAGAAAGTTATATGGTACGTGTTATATCAATGTGTGTTATATGTGACGACGTGATGAATTATATGAGTTGAAGAGATTTGATTGTGGGAATATGCCTTATGTTTGTTAGAATTGACTAGTGAAGGTCAAATGTGAAATATGAATTTGATATGATCATTAATATATACAATCATCTATACTAACAAGAATGTGAATGCAGTGACATGAAATTATAGGGATCATGTCAAGATGGATGAAAGCATGGAAAGTTAAAGGTTCAAAAGGAAGCAGGAAACGGATACGAATACAAACGTTTAAGGTAAGTGATTTCTGGAATCACCTCTTCTTTAATAAATGAAGTTTGGTGTGTTCATGTAACACCCTGTGTTTCCAAAGTCAAAATACAAGTCGATGTCAAAGTCAAAGACAAAGGAAGAAAAGGTTGCTAATTGCGATCCGTCACTCCTTGCTTAATTATTGATTGTACTCCTTGACTCGTAACCGATTTCTTTTATTTGTGTACTTTAGTTGTATTATGCGGAGTATCTATAATAATCGCGGTTTATCTCTAATCGACTTATCGCTATCTCATCGCTATCGCAACGCAACTCGAATTATGTGTTTTGGATATTGTTTTACGTGTGTGTGCTACTTATGTGTTACTTGTGCATGTTTATTTTTATTTTGTGGTGATTAATCGAAAACGCAATCGCAACGCAATCTCATCGCAAACTCGAGATGTAAAGTTACTTATATGTTAGTTAGGTTATTTGTTCAACTATTGTTTAATACTATCGCATCGCTTACTCGCAACGCTCAATGCGCGAAACGAAACATCGAAACCCAACGCACTCGAGCTATTTGATCGAATGACCATTCGATCGAATGGTCATCCGTCCGGATGACCATCCGATCGGACTGCCCTCCGATCCGTCACTGCACCGCCTTTCCTCTTTTGGTCATCTATAAATAGCACCTGTCACATCACAAACAGTGATGTGACAACTCTCTCGTCCGACCAATGCTTTCAGCCCTATTCTCTCTCGATTTCTCATGATTCTTGTAAGTTTCTACCTTAAATCTTGTACATCTATGATCTACACACACTCCTTCATCTTTTTCACCATCAAATCTCAACTTTTAACCATGAAATCGACTGGTTTGGGGTGTTCTAGGATGATGTCATCATGGAGTTTTAAGAACTTCAAGATTTTACCTCATTCCACCAAGAACAACTCAGATCTGAAGGATTTCAATATGTTTAAACACTAATGTCACCTAAATCTAAACATTTTCAAGATTAAAAGGATTGAGAGATGTTTTCATAACTTTTCTTTCAACTCTTTTACACTCTTGCACTCAAAACCGATAGAATCGGAGCTTATTCAGGCCTTCTACTCTTTCTCTAGTGAAGTATCGGTCTGGGAACTGATTCCTATAAAAAAGATAACCGATTCACGGGTTGAACATGAACAACTGTCAAGAACAGTTAACTAGTTAGACTGGAGTTATTCCCGTCCTATCGGATGACTTGGGCTCGATGGAGTTCCAGTTGTTTAACACGTTGTCATACCGTCTCGGTCAAACCGCAAACTTTTCAACTTAGCAAATAATTCAAGATTCAAACGATCAGGTCACTGAACGGACTGCCGTCCGATCGGATTGCCGTCCGATCGGATTGCCATCCGATCAGATGACTCATGATCCCAAACATTTAAACGTCTTTACAAAATTTTCAAAGACCATCAGTTTCCAACGGATAGTCATCCGATCGGACTATCATCCGATCGAATGACCACCCTGCTGTGAACTTGTTCTCTGAAGTGTCTTACTTGGAACGGATCGCCATCCGAGCGAACGGCCATCCGACCGGACGACCTGAAAGGTAGAGATATTTCTCTGATTTCAAAATGCTACAACGAAAACTTCAAAGCCATCATACTCAAACACATCCATCCCACACGAAGGACAATCTGACCGAATGGCCATCCGTCTGGATGACCATCCGCGTGGATTGTCATCCGATCGAATGACCATCCATCCGGATAGTTATCCGATTGAATGACCCTTCGTCATTCTGTTCACTCGCACCGTTTCACGCACTGTTCTTCGTTTACGCCATCGTTCTGTAATCTGGCTAACTTTCCAGTGCTCCCTTCAATCCAAGACGGTGTTTATTTATTAAACGCTATCTGTGAGTATACTCGATCCCTTTTTGCTTTAAGCACTTTTGGGTGTTACATACGTTACCTATGCTAAATCACATCGATCACACAACACAAACACTTTTATACGCTAATCGACTCTGCATGTTATTCATGTTACTCGATGAAGGCTTGTATGTTATGTTTACACAGTGATTGTTGCCTGACACCTTAGCAACGATAGTACTATAGTTTGGACTCAGCACCTCTCGTGGACGGGGGTTGATAAGGGTATTTCTTCACGTGTCACAGTGGTGATATGTGGTGCGCACTCTACAACTCGCAGTCACGTCTTCGTATATTTCATTGTCGATAACCTACTAGCTTCACTTTGCTACATGTTACATGATGGTTATGCGTAAACGATGTTACTATTAAACTTGTATGCTCACCATTACACTATGTGTATTGACCTTTATTTTAACGTATGTGATAGGTGTTTAGGATGCTTGTGGTTTACTGCAATGTGGAATCAAGCTTAGGAGAGTCTAGAAACAAACAATTTAAATTCTGAGTTATCGAAACAATTTATTTGTCTATGAGATATTATGTCTGTATTAACCGATTTGCTAAGTACGTTATGGTATGGGACGTAACTTTAAATATTTGGTAAAATTAGTTGTTATGGATTTCTCCTGGACAATCTGTTTCGCTCAGTGCCGCGCCCCGATGTTTCCGCCATCGGTTGGGGTGTGACAGATTGATATCAGAGCCATAACTATAGGGAATTAGGCAAGACTCAACCTAGTCCGGGTCGATGTCTTAGAGACAACCTAGTCTATAGTCTAAGTACCAATAGATCAACTTGTGCGAACCCGGTAGGGGTTTTGTATAAGCTTTCTTGCTATTCTCACTCGCAGGCACACCGCATGCTGTTTTCAAAACTGAACGAGTGATTAGATCGAGACTAGGTGTGAAAACCGCAAACTCTCGATTGGAGCGCTTGTTCGACGCGAATTTTTACTATAAACACGAGAATTTGCGTTGAATCAGGAGTGAAATCCCTACTTCGACGCAAATTTTCCATCTCTATCTCGAGATTCCATTACACAAACAGGGATGCAGTCGTTAAGTTAGGGGTGAAGTCCGAATCTTGATGACTCGTTCCACTCTCGGTTGTGGTTTTACAAAACTCTCACCAAAGTCTCGACGGACTCCAACGACTTGAGTCACGCTGTAACTGGAACGATGCGTGCCGATCGCCCAATTTGAGACGAGAGCACAGTCCGGAAGGACAAAGTGTGCACTTAAAGTCCTTGTGAATAGTCGAATCACTTTGGGTAGTCAACGTCTATCAGCCAAGACAATCTATTCTCGATTTTATGTGTTTCGATACTTGAATTCTCCGTCGCTGACTCTGTGATTTATCGTTTTTATGTGAAATTTTATGTGTTCTATGAGGTTTGCTTGATTGTGAGTTTCGATTTTTGTGATATATTCGCTTTTCGCTCCGCCCAACACACACAACTCACTACACAACGTTAACAAATCGCACACTATACTACACGCTATGCTACTCGCTGTGTTACTCGCTATTCACACTCGCAACCCTCAATCTCTTACGCCACAGTGAAAAATAGGTGAATACGCGCAATATAAGTAGGTGAATACGTGCAAAATATAGCAGAAAATGTGCTTCTACACTTATGTGGACTACGTGCTTATGTGCTTACAAGCCTCTGTGGATTATGTGCCTACGTGACTATGTGATTAGACGTGTTCTTGAGCTTTATATAAAGTACCTTTTGGTGAGACACTAGACTATCCTAGGTTTAATCGACTTGTGTCTGAGTCCTGTGATGATGTCTGTTGTAGACAATGTCGTCATTTGGATCGCATACTGCTCGCTCCGCTCGACGAAACCATGAGGACAAACGCATCGCTGCTCTAGCCGCAAAGCAGATGGCTAAACTTATCCCGCAAATTGTCTACGAACTTAATAAGAATGCTAGAAAGTCCTCAGAGGAATCTAGGACTGACTCTCCAAAACCTACTTTTAGCTTCAAGCAGTTTAAAGCCTGCGGACCCAAAGAATTCACCGGAGAAGATGGACCTACTGCCATGTTTCAATAGTTCGATTCTATTGAAGTAACCCTGCGCCAAAGCGGTTGTCCTGAAAACCTACGCACTATTAATGCCACTGGCGTTTTCCAGTCCAGGGCTCTGGACTGGTGGACTGCCGAAAGAAACAAGCGTGGGAATGATGCAGCCTATGGGCTTACATGGGATGAGTTGAAGGACATCATGATGAAAGAGTTCTGCCCTCCCCACGAGCTTTAGAAGCTGGAGGACGAGTTATGGCACATCAAGCAAGAGGGTGGCGACAAAGCTGGTTTAACTGCCTGCTTCAAGTAGCTGAGTATCATTTGTCCGGGCCAAGTTACAACCCCTGAATCACCATCAAGAAATACATCCGTGCTTTACCGGATTGTGTGACTGATTTTTGTGCAAGTCGCGAAGACAACAACCATTGAGGAAACCTTCCTGCTCGCTGCCGAGATTAATGACAAGCGAGTTCGGGCTGGTTACTTTGATAAAGCCTCCAAGAATCTTCACCAAGTTACCGCTGCTCCCACCGCTGAAACCGCCGCCGCACCGCAGGCTTCAAAGTCCTCCCGCCGCAAAAGAAAGAACAACAACAACAGTATCAAGAACTGTGCCGTTACCGCCACTCCGCTCAAAGCTGTTTCTGCTCAACCGCAACCCCAGAACTGCCAAGTAGCGGTCCTAGTGACCAATGCCCCGTCGGCCAAGCGTGCATATACCGGTCCTCACCCGCTCTGCCCTACTTGCACTTATCATCATCCTACTGGGATCGCATGTCGGTTTTGTGTTCACTGCAACCTGTACGGCCACTTTACTGCCAATTTCTGTACCGGTCCTTTCCAAGCTCAAGCTCAAGGCCAAGCCCCTGTACCACAAGCTCTCCTTCCTGCTCCACAGGGCCAACAAGTGCCCCAACAGAGTGGTGAAGCAAGAGCCACAGCACCAGCCGCAACAACACCAACATCAGCAGCCTCAGCAGCAGTAGCAGCCAGCAGCCCGCGGACGTGCTTTCAACATCAACGCTCGCCAGGCTCAAGCAGACAACAATGTGGTTAATGGTACGTTCTTTGAGAATGATATATATGCTTCGTGTTTGTTTGATACTGGAGCAGATAACTGTTTTGTATCGTTTGAATTTGAAAAGCTCCTTAACCATAAGCGCGCCCATCTCCCTACGACGTTCAACATTGAAGTTGCCACTGGAAGAACCGTCGCTATCAATTCTGTTCTACGTGATTGTACGCTTGAACTCAACAATCACGTCTTCCCTATCGACCTTATTCCAATGCAGCTCGGTAGTTTTGACATCATAGTAGGCATGGACTTTCTTCATGAAAATCGTGCTGAAGTCGTTTGCTTTGATAAAATGATTCGTTTCTCGCTCGCTAATGGTGATCAACTTTGTGTGTATGGCAAAACTCCTTCGAAAGGTCTTAAACTTATGTCGTGTATCCAAGCGAGCAAGTATCTCCGCAAGGAATACAGGGCTTTCTTGGCAAACATCGTAGTAGCTGAGGAAAAGGAAGGAAAGACACGAGTAAAAGATGTTCCTGTTGTTTGCGAATTTCCTAACGTATTTCCTGATGATCTACCTGGTTTACCTTCGAGATGTGATATTGACTTTCGTATTGATCTCATTCCTGGAGCAAATCCTGTTGCTAAAGCCCCTATCGCCTCGCGCCCTCTGAGATGCGCGAATTCTCGAGTCAGCTCCAGGAATTGCTTGACAAAGGCTTCATTCGCCCTAGCACCTCCCCATGGGGCGCACCAGTTCTTTTCGTCAAAAAGAAGGACAGGTCGTTCCGAATGTGCATCGATTATAGGGAATTGAATAAGCTGACTATCAAGAATCGCTATCCCTTGCCCCGAATCGATGATTTGTTTGATCAGTTACAAGGTGCAACGTGTTTCTTGAAGATCTATCTATGCTCAGGCTATCACCAGTTACGCATTCAAGAAGAGGATATACCGAAAACCGATTTCAGAACTCGATACGGCCACTATGAATTCGTTGTTATGCCCTTTGGGTTAACCAATGCCCCCGCGATTGTTATGGATCTAATGAATCGCGTGTGTAAACCATTTCTTGACCACTTCGTCATCGTGTTTATCGATGATATCCTTATCTATTCAAAGTCGAAAACAGAACACGCGCAACATCTACGTTTGGTTCTCGAACTACTCCAAGGGAATCGACTCTATGCCAAGTTATCCAAGTGTGAATTATGGCTAAAGGAGGTTCAATTCCTCGATCACATTGTTAATAGTCAAGGTATTCACGTCGACCCCACAAAGATCGAAGCTATTAAGAGTTGGGTTACACCCAAATCTCCATCCGAAGTTCGCTCGTTTCTCGGATTGGCCGGTTATTACCGCCGATTCATCACCGATTTCTCAAAAATCGTCGTTCCGCTTACTTCCTTGACGCATAAAGACAAGCCTTTTGTTTGGGGAACTAAAGAAGAGACTGCCTTTCAAACTCTCAAGCATATGCTCTGCAATGCACCCGTTCTCGCTTTACCCGACGAAAAAGATGACTTCGTAGTCTATTGCGATGCCTCGAACCTTGGTCTTGGTTGTGTTCTAATGCAACGGGACAAGATTATCGCTTACACGTCTCGTCAGCTCAAGATCCACGAGAAGAACTATACAACCCACGATCTCAAGCTTGGTGCAGTTGTTTTTGCATTAAAGATTTGGCGACACTACCTTTACGGTACCAAGTGTACGGTCTTCACCGACCATAAGAGCCTGCAACATATCATAAATCAAAAAGAACTGAATATGCGCCAACGCCGATGGGTTGAACTTCTTAATGATTACAACAGCGAGATTCGTTATCATCCTGGCAAAGCAAATGTCATTGCCGATGCACTAAGCCGATGAAGCTATTTGCATAGCATTCGTAATACTCACACCCAACACAATCTCGAAGCTCTTGTTCGTGACGCTCAACATGCTTGTTTTACCGAACGCACTCTGAAGAAGGAAAGGATTATCAATAACGCTGAGCAACTAGTGAATAAATCTGTTGGTGCATTACGTCTGTCGACTTCGTCTTGTATCGAGTCTTGTTCTAGAATTGTTAGATCAGGGCACGTTGTTTGAGAAATAGGTTTTTAGTGTGTTTGAGCTAATTTCGTTTGAAAGTGACATGTGACATTTCAAACGAAATTAACATGGTTAATTCCGTTTGAAATGACAACTACCACTTTCAAACGGAATCACCTCCCCTATATATAAGTCTCAAGCGAAATCATTTGTAACATTCATGTTTCCAGTACCGAACTGCTGCCGACGTGTCTATCGATCTGTAAAGCTGTTATAATCAATATACAAGACATTTAAAAGTGAATCAAGTTGTTTTACAAGTTAATTCATCTGTTTCTGCCTTTTGAATTGATAAGAACTCTTCTGATTGACTTGTTTGGGTAACAAAACTATCCTACAAGTGGTATCAGAGCTCAGGAGGAAGAGTTCTTGCCAAAACAGCCATTATTTCTGATTTCTACACCTTCTTTTACAAAATTCACAAGTTTTTATGGTCTAAATTTCACACATGTCATGCGAAACAGTGTTTTACTGAATCCTTGAGAGTATTGGACTTTAATTCAGTCTAAAATTGGTAAAATATGTAATTCCATTTGAAAATCAGATAAAAAAGATGATGTCAGCAGCATTTCACACGGAATTAGCAATTGATTCCGCTTGAAATCGCTATTTTGCTTGAAAAGTACACCTAATTCCGCTTGAAATTACCTGATTCTGTTTCAGAGTAATTCCGTTTGAGACCGTTCCACACAAAATTATCAATTTCGCTTGAAACAGCTATTCCGTTTGAAAAGGGATATTCCGTGTGAGAGTGTATTCCATTTGAAAGTGTGATTTCACACCAAAGTGTTATCTCGTGTGAAAGTGTGATCTCGTTTGAAAGTGATTCCGTTTGAAACTGAGTTTTTGTGAAACATTTTTCCGAAACATGGAAGAGGAATTCTACAATGCATTTGCTACACTGGTTGCACCAGTTACAGCTGCTGAAACATTGTACAGTGAAAATGAAACGGGAACTCATCAAAAACCGCCAAAGCTTATGTACATTGAAGATTTTAAAGGATGGCAGAATCGATTTGAAAACTGAGTGTAAGCTTATAAGTTTGACGCATGGTGTTCATTAGAGAAAGATTACGAAAAACCGAAAAATGAACGTAGGCTTGAAAAAGCATTTTGTGATTTTTCAGAGAATGATAAATTGAAATATACAAGTGGGAAAATGATGATAAGTATTCTTCAACAAGCGATTAAAGAAGACATCTTTGTTTTACTTCAACATGAGGGTACTGCTAGGTCAATTTGGACAGCTTTGATTCAAAAGTTTAAAGGAAGTGCAGATATGATCAAGAACAAAAAGGCTTTACTAAAGAAGTCTTTTGACATGTTTGTAGCCTTTCACAATGAAACCACAAAAATGACCATTGATAGATATTGTCATCTTGTTTTGGAAATGGGAAGATTGGACATTAAGAAAGACGATGATGAATGGGTTGATAAACTTTCTGATGCATTACCATAGCAGAAATGGGGAACTTATCTGTTAATCCTTAAACACATGAGAAAAACTGAAAATATGAATCTGGCACAGTTTATTATGAAGATTGAAGAGCATGAGTTAGATATGCAGAAAACAGCAATTGTGAAGAATCTGAATGCTCAACAAGATGTCAGTTTATATTACAGAGGGAACAAATTTGAAGTTACCCCCAACCCAAAGATTCAAACTGGTTTCAGTGCTGATAGTTCTTCTGGATCAAAGGGAAGTACTGTGAATCAAAGTGGTGGATCTTCGTCTTTGTATTCAAGCTTTGATCCAAATTTTACAACACCAAGTCCTCAACAACATAATTCTACAAATCTGCAATGCAATGTTACCTTAAACATTCAAAATGGTCAAAATCTATCTCCGGAAATAGCAAAGCAACACATGGCATCACTCGTTGCTATATTGGAATCATATGAAAGCTTGATTGTGGCAGAATTGCAAATCTGATGCTTACCAAAGAGGATTATGACCAGATTGACGCTGAGGAACATGAGTTGATGGATGTAAAGTGGTGTTTAGACAATGTTGTTCGAAGAGCAGAAAAATTTACACAAATAACTGGTAGAGATGATTTTTGGGGAATGAGTGAATCTCCAATAGGGTTTGACAAGTCAAAAGTCACATGTTTTCGTTGCAAAGGAAAGGGACATTTTAAATGAGAATGCAAAAATAAAGAAGCAACAGGAAGACAAGATGGAAAGAATGATTATTATCAAAAGTCAATTTTTCATCAAATTGTTCAACAACCACAAATTGCTAAACAACCACAAACTGCTCATGCACGTACAATTGAAGAGAAAAGAGCTTGTTTTGGGATAATTGATCAAGATGATGAATTTGTTGCAGAGGGTTTTAGCTGGGATAAGTACATTCCACCTGGTTCAGGTCTTGTTGCTAGAATTCTGGAAGAAGATGAAGACAAATCTAGTTCGAAAAGAATACCGATTTTTCCAGATCTTGGAAGTGACATAGATACTGATGATGAAGAAGAATACATTAATAAAACTAGAAAATGTATAGATCCTGATAGTTTTAATTTGTTTTTTGCAGATAAAGTTGAGTTGCTGAATGAGAAGAAGATTGTCAGACTGAAGAGAGAGTTGGAAGCAATAAGAAAACTAGCTGATGAAAAGGCAAAGATGGAAGCTGAAGAAACAAATGTTGAACCAGTGACTGAAAAAGTGATAGAAAAAATCGTTGAAGTGGAGAAAGTGGTAGAGAAAATTGTTGAAATTGAAAAAATAGTCAAAGTTGAAAAACTCGTCGAAGTTGAGAAAATCGTTGAGGTAGAAAAGATTGTTGAAGTTGAAAAGATTGTCGAGGTTGAAAAGATAGTTGAAGTCATTAAATCTTGTTGAAATGTGAAGAGTCTTGCAAACATTGTGAAGAAAAGGACAAGAAAATTTGTGAACTTGAAGAGGTGAAAGAGAATTTACTGTCTGATGTGAAGTATGTGAAAGAGTCGTATGATGTTTTGAACAAAACAATTGATGGGCTGAACAAAACAAATCGAGAAGTTGATGCTGCAATTACGATGATGAGCTCAACATTAATGACAAAGCAGAAGGTCATCAATGAATATATTGAAGACTGTGCTAAGCTGAAACAAGATTTGGAACTTGAAAAGATTGAGAGTGAAAGAATCAAACGTTTGTTGTTGAGTTATACAACTTGTGATTATTTGATTGATCGGGTTTATCCTACTATTGCAGGTCTTGAAGCTTTCCAAGATAAAGAGAAGGAAGAGGATACTGGTAAAAAACCAAGTGTCAAATATAACAAGTGTCCGCCCCCGATTTGGAATAGTTATTCTCCCAGAAAACCAAATGAGGAACGTTTAAATAAGGCTCTCAACATCACGTTAAAGTCTGAAATCATTGATGAATTACCAGATAACATTGATGTTACATTCACAGCATCTGACACTGATCATGAGTCTGAGTTGTTAAAGAAAGTGGTTGATCAGGTGTTGGATATGGATGAAGAGTCAAAGTCGGAGTCTAAATCTGAAAGTTCGAGTTCGTCAGAAAAGAGTCCGAGCTCACCGGTTAAAAGGGTTTACAATAAAGAATTCTTGTTATCAAAATCTAATTTGAATGATGAACCAATCAAAGTGGCATATACTTTGAATGATTCAGACAAATTATATTCTGATGAGAAATTTCCAATAAGAAGTGTCAAAACTGAAATGATTAAACATATTTTCAAATTAACAGAAATTAATATTTCTGAAATAAAAGATTTAAATCTTCATGAAAAACCTAAAAAGTACACTTCAAGAGTTCAACAGAGATTAAATAAGAAAATGGGTTACGGTTCTGGTTATGGTTTTCAAAAGAAACCAAACCATAACAGTAATTTCAAAAAGAAAGGTCTTGGTTTTAGTTCTTCGGAAAATTATAAAAATGAGAAAAATTATAAACCAAAAACAAAATTTGTTGCAGGAGGAAGTTCTGAAGAAGAGCAGAAGAAACCATTCTGGAAATAATCAAATCAAGAGTTTCTTGCTGAAATAACGAAGAATGTGAAGAAATTTGCTCCAAGAGTTTACAGAAGAACATGTTTTAAGTGTCAAAAGGTTGGACATATTGCTTGGAATTGCCAACAGTTCAACAACACAAAACAGGAAGTTTCTTTTAACTCAAAATTGAAAGAAAAATGTGTTGATAAAAAGAAACATCTAACTGAGAAATCTAAAATGTTTGAAAATTCGACTTTCAAAACTGGTGAAGTTTCAAAACGTTTTTACAAAAGAAAAGTCGATTTGAACAAACAAAGATGGGTTGTAAAATCTGAGAGCAAGTCTGACAATGAATCTGATTCCATAAAATCAGAGGAGTCATTGGATGAGAAAAAGATTAAAAATTCCGTTCCAGAGTTGAACGAGGAAAATTTTTCGCCATTGTCAAAAGATAATTTGAAATCAAAAGGTAGGTTTGAGATTTCAGATCAATTCTTTGCTGGTAAAGGAGAATTTGATGCTAAAAAGGCTTTCAATGGGAAAGTCAAACATATTTTTGGGAAGATGGTAGATGGAAAAGTTAAAGGTGCTAAAGAATTTTATCAATCGAAACGATGGTGGGATAGATGTGTACCAAAATCACCCAAGGCTGGTCAGGCTTGGGTGACTGCTTTTTCAAACTAAAATTTTGATTTGCCGGAGCTCCCAAGTTGGTAAGCGTGGAGAAGGAATCGGCATCATTCTTGAATATATTGGTTGGTAAATCTACAGGTGGGTATTTCTAAATTGTTATATTTTACAAATGTTTTGGTTGAAACCTACAAGAGGTTGAAAAAGGCTTTCACTTACAAGTGGTAAATCAAGTACATTAAATTGTACTTGTTTTTTCCTACAAGTGGTATTTTGAAGAACAATATGATGAACCCCTAACTTACAAGTGATAAAATCAACGAAACTAATTTTCCGGAAAAACCATATGATTAAAATAAACTTAAGTGTTTTGAAATCACAATGGGAAAATAGTTTTTGTAAGGGGGAGTTCTGATTGTTTATGCCAAGTGGATGGCGATCTGAAGTGATTCGATATCAGTTGTTACTTTACTTGTATAGTTTGTTTTCAAATTTCCTTAAATGATTTTGAATTTTAGGGGGGAGTAAGTAATTTTAGAAAATCCAAAAACATTAGAAAATTTGAAAAAAGTAAAAAACGTGATAAAATCAAAAATTAGTTTTGTTGTGAAAAAGAGGAAATGATAGTACATCAGTGGACAATCACAGCATGCTAAAGAATTGGAAAGAAAAATGTGATAAACGGTCTCACTGATGATGTGCCAGTAGGTTTTTGCACATTTAGTAGATTGTGTCGAGATATAAACCTAAATTCAAACTTGCTTATATCGTGGGGAACATCTCTCGGATATATGGGTAACCCCCGAAATCTTGTTTGAAGGACCCCTCTTTCTGAGATACTAGGTCTTTATGCTTAGTGATATCGGGGTATTATCCCGGGACTTCTGATTTTGCGGAAGCAATGGCCTAGTCCCTGGAGAATACTTTACGCTTGTTTGAAGTATAGCACCCCCCCTCAGCATAAAAAATGATGAAACATTGAAAAGATCCTCTAAAGGGGACACACAAAAAGTCGAAGTCGTCATCTCTCTGCTGAAAGGAAGTTCTGACCTGAGCTCTCACGGCCCTCGCAATTTAACCCCTTACAGATATCATCTAGGTATACTCACCTGTAAGACTGAATATTGGGATCTGGATACGGGAGTATATTCTGAGGTGGGACACGCGAATAACTTTAATTCTCTAAAACATTAATCTCATATCTCGAAACAGTTGAACTTTGTGTGAAAATTTAAGTGGATCAGTATACTGACAATCTAAGTGAATTGTTTAGAACTTAAAATGTTTAAAGCTTAACGGTGTTGGTGATTTGTCTCATTAAACTGATATGATTCTCTTACACAAACTCACAAAAATATTGTATGTAAATATTTCTTTACTGCGTTTCATCAATTTCAAAAATCCAAAAAGATTTTCGGTGTGTTTTAGCTTAACTTTTTTTGAAAATACAAAAAGATTTTAGACAACTGATGTTGAAAAGCTGATTTTCAAAATTCCGAGTGCTAAACATGACGAACAGGTTTGGGAGTGTGTGATTAGAAAAATGATATTCATACAAGTGGTCATCAGTGATTAAATTTGTTATATCATTAATTGATGTTTTGAATTGAATTTTTCAAGTTGTTAGCAGAGTTTAAATTTGTCAAATTTTATATTTGTGAAATTTATTGTTGGGTAGAGATTTGTGCAGGAATCAGTGGAGCTAGGATTTGGTCCTGATCTTGTGGAAAAGAATATGAGTCAGGTCACTATCTTGAAACCTGAGAAAGCCAGACTGCGATCCCAGCATAATTCAAGGGGGAGTCTGCTAGTAGATCAACATTCGAGAGAGAGAAGAGTCTGTAGATGCAAGAGCCAGAATCGAATCCTGATCAAGAGAATATAGAGTCAGGTTGAGATTTTGGGCAAGAGAGATAAAAGATTGAGGATGCTTACACTGTCAGATATTTTGGAAGAGCCCGAAGACTGATAAAGACTGAAGAGTGTGAAGACTCGACACTTAAGACCCGTCAACATCCGAGGGGGAGTCTGTTGGTGCATTACGTATGTCGACTTCGTCTTGTATCGAGTCTTGTTCTAGAATTGTTAGATCAGGGCACGTTGTTTGAGAAATAGGTTTTTAGTGTGTTTGAGATAATTTCGCTTGAAAGTGACATGTGACATTTCAAACGAAATTAACATGGTTAATTCCGTTTGAAATGACAACTGCCACTTTCAAACGGAATCACCTCCTGTTGGTGCACTTAGTTTCTGTTAACTTTGTCTTAATCGAATCTTATGTCTAGATAGAATGAACGAGCACACAACAGGGTCGAAATTAGGGTTTGTACATGTATTAGTGAGGTAGTTCGCTTGAAAGGAACAAGGCACAGTTCAAGCGAAACCAACTCATGTGAGTTCGCTTGAAACCAACCTGTTACATCTTCAAGCGAAACCAACAACATGTCAGTTCGCTTGAACAGACATGGTGTTCACTCAAGCGAAACCCTGAAGCCTATATATAGGAGTTGTGGTGTGTCATTTGAAGCGAACAGGATAAAACCTGATTGTGTGTGTGAGTCAAGGTGCTGCCAAAATTTCATCAGAAATCATTGTAAAGATTCGGAAATCAGTAATAGAGAAGAATTGAAAAGGAAACAAGCTGTGTGACATTGTTTACTTTGATTCCGCCTTAGTAAATGATGATGAACTGCCTTTACTGACTGTTTAGGGTCACAAACACGATCGAACAAGTGGTATTAGAGCTCAGGACGAGGAGTTAATACCATTGCAGCTTGAAATCATTGGATTTTCTTACTTCTACTCATTCTTTTCTAATTTGGACAGTGTTTTACGGTTGAAATGGCCTGAAACTCACATATATTGAGCGAAACATAGAGTTAACAAATCCCTGAGTGAATTGGACTTAAAATCGATTAAATTCATATAAAAAATTAACTTTTCTCTTGAAAACCTGTTCGAAAAAGATGACATCATCACATTTCGCTTGAAAATTTCAAGCGAAACCCCTTTAAAATCCCCATTTCGCTTGGATTTACTACTGTTCTCGCTTGAAAAGTACATTTTATCTGGTTTCACTTGAAGTGTGGTTCGCTTGAGTTGATATTGCCATTTCGCTTCAAGTGTTTTGAGTTCGGTTGAAGTGTTTCGCTTGAGCCTGTATTACCATTTCGCTTGAAAAGCTATATTGTTTTAAAGTTGATTTCGCTTGAACAGATTCCGCTTGAATCTGTATTTTTCAAAATCAAAAATTTTCTAAGTGTTTGCTGATTTTTCAGGTACGTACAAGATGGATGATCTATTCATGAATCCGTTTAGTGATATGTATGCCTTTGCTGGAAATTCTGGGGATGATACTTCACCTAGCAACACTAATGAGAACACGCCGAATACGAAGAAAAGTTTATCGGATGCTCTAAGTGTGGAAAGTGCTTTCGGAACGTATAACAAACCCCCGAAGTTGATGGCTATCGAAGAGTACAGTCGGTGGGCCAAGAAGTTTGAAGAATGGTTGAAGGCCTTTGCGTATCCTAGTTGAAAGAGTCTAAAGAATGGATATAATTATGGAGGCAAAACTGGTGAAAGCTTGACATCTTCTGAAGAAATAGACACGTTTATTGCTGAGCAAAAATGCATCGCACTGCTATTTCAGTCTGTCCGAGAAGATATAATATCTTTGATCGAATACACTAATGCTCAAGATCTCTGGCAAAAGTTGAAAGTTAAATGTTTAGGAAGTGCAGAAATAGTGAAAAACAAAAAGAAACTACTAAGAAAAGAGTTTGATTTGTTTGGGTGTTTAAAGAATGAATCAGTTTGTAAAATGATTGAGAGATTTGGGCACTTGAAGCTGGAACTGGCGAGACATGAAATTTTCTATTCTCAAGAAGAGCTCATCGACAAATTGGTTGATTCATTTCCAGATGAGATGGATTGGCAATATTATGCATTGATGTTGAAGAATACGATTAAGCCTGAAGTTCTTACGGTGGATTTGTTGATTGAAAGACTAGAGAGTCACGAGCTGGAGATAAAGAAAACGCACAAAGTCAATCACTCGTCTTATCAACAGAACTTGGATTTGTATTATCCAAAAAGCATGATGCCAAAGAATACATCTCCCAAGACTGCATTTTCTGCTGAAAATTCCTACACAACAAGCAAAGAAAGTCAAAGCAGTGGATTTCACAGTGGTTCTTCGTCACATTCAAGTCAGTCTGATGCAAAGAACTTATTTCAATGCAACATCGCTGTAGACTTAAAGAATGCTCAAAACTTCAGCGAGGAGTCGGCAAAGCAACAGATGGTTTTCCTAGCTTCTGTGCTAGAATCGTATGAAAGTCTAGTGGCAGGGAAGATTGGCAACGCCAACCTGACAAAAGAAGATTACGATCAGATAGATCCTGAGGAGATGGAATTGATCGACATAAGATGGTGTATGGCCAGTGCAGTTTGTCGGGCGCAGCGTTTCATGGGGATAACTGGGAGAAAGTCGATTGGTGGACCATCTACCAAGTTGGGATTTGACAAGTCTAAAGTGGCATGTTTTAAGTGTAAACAGAAAGGTCACTTTAAGCGTGAATGTCGAAATGCGTACGCTGATGAGTCTGAAAACCCGTTTAGAGAAGATTACTACAAGAAAGCGATTTATCATCAGAATAAATCGGAGCCGCCAAGAATGAAGCAGCTTGAAGATAACAAAGAGAAATCTAGAGCTCTTGCTGTAATTCACGACGATGAAGGTTTCGACTGGAGCGAGTTGTTACCTGAGGAGGATGCGGTTGGATATGCTTTCATGGCAAAATCTACTGAAGCTGTTCCTCAACAGAACTGAAGAACAGAAGTATGGTTACAGAAAGATGATAGCTCAACAAAGATTGATCAGAATATCTGGTATCTATCTTGAAGCAAAACGAGCGAGGAGATAGGATCTAGACAGAGAATGTTATCTTGACCCCGATGGAAACATTGCTATTGATCATAACACTCTTGATATGGAAACCATAATTAAAGAAATGAAAGAAGAAGATGATTATTGGCAAAGAAAATGGTGGGGTAGCGGAGAAGAGAAAGAGAAAGAAGAGAAGGAGAAAGTAGAGAAGTCAAAGAAGGTTGATACTGGAATCATTGACACGACTCAAAAGTTGAATGCTGAAAACATGGGAAAGATGGCTGACAAGGTGCTGGCTGCTAAGGCACTTGAGGTAGACTCTAAATCCGTCTCTGAGTCTAAAAGCCAGGTTAGTTCAAACGCGTCAACAACTGAGTCAGGTAAGAAAGTCAGTGGTGATGTTGACTGCAAAAATTGCATCAAAGAATGCAAAGTTTGTAGTACAGTCACTTATCTCAACGGTAAGAAGGTTAATGATCTGACTGCAAGAGTCAGAAGTGTTGAGGATCAAATCCTTGATCGTGATAAAATGGTGAAAGCTTCAACTGAACGATTAAAAGAATTAACTAACAAAATTGAAAATGATAAAATTGACCAAGAAAAGGTTAGGAAAGAAAATGAGAGGTTAGTTCTTAAAAATCGTCAGATTACTGAAAAATTTGAGAAGCTTAAAAGCACGGTTAAAGATAATGATGATATAAACGGTAAAACATGCAAAGAAAATTGTCATTTGCAAAGTGTTTTGAGGGTTAAAGAAGAATTAATCAACAAACAATTGGATGAGATTGCTAAATTGAAGCTTTAGTTTGAAGAAGCTAAGATTGAGAATGAGCGAATCAATTTGAAATTGAACAGTTACAGCTCTGCAAGCTTTGTTTTGCAACACATTGTTCCCAAACCCATCGGGAAAAACAAAGCAGGCGAAGATGTATACTGTGATGGAACTGGGGTTGGGTTTCATCAAGTTCCGCCACCAGTTCTAGACAATTATTCGAAAATGCAATCTGAGTTGGTTAATCTTGAAGATGAAAATGAAGTGAAACTTCCTGATTCAATTGATGTGACATTTTCTTCATCTTCCAATGATGATAGTGTTCAAACTGAGATTGTTAAAGGCATGGCTGAAAGTGTTTTGGATGGTGATTCAGCTAAGGAAGATGAATGTTTTCTGGACAATTACATTCCGAAACCAAAATATAAAAACAACTTAGGTGATGAACCGGGTCTTATGATGTACAAGATGGCTGGATCTGATAAGTTGTATTCGGATTCTGATTTTCCTCTGGAGAATGTAAATGTTTCAAAATTGACAAATGTGTTCAAAATGATTGAAATTGAGTTGTCTGAAGTAAAGAGTTTAAAACAAACAAAAAGGCAAATGAATTTTGAAAAAGATAAAGCTTACTACAAGAAACCTGTTGTTCCAACACGTTTTTATAACAACAATCGAAACAATTGGTCGGGAGGATATCAGGGTGGTAAGAACTATCAAAGAAAGAATTTTCAAAACAAAAGGTTTGTTGAAAAGAAAGTGTTTGTGAACGGTTCGAGTTCACTATCTGATGAAGACTCTGAATTTTTTTCAAAATCAAATGAAGAATTTTTTGAGAAGAGGGCGTCACAACCTCAGTCTGAAGGCACAAGTCGGGTAGTTGATACTCGTACGTGTTTTAGATGCAACAAAGTTGGTCACATTGCAAGAAATTGCACTAACTTCAAGCCTAAGACTGAAGTTGTTGAGAATCAAAAGAATAAGGTTGATGCAAAAGGCAAAGCTCCAATGGTTGTTGAGAAAATTTTGAAAAATGAGAAAACAAAAGTCAAAATTGAACCTGTTAAGAATGTGGTAACTAAAATGACAAATTTTATAAACGGGTTGCTTCATCTCAACAAACATGGAAGCCAAAAGTTGAAAAACCAAAGGTTTCAGAGTTGGAAAAACAATCATCTTCTACCACACCGGTAAAGATGAATGTTCCTTTGGATTATTATGAAAAATTGGAGAAACAATCTTCTACTCCAACAGAGAAAAAGAATGTTCAAAAGAAAAAGCAACCAACTGGTCAACTTAAGATAGATGAGTTTTTCTTATACAAAAAGGTTGAGGTTGGATCTGAGGAAAGTTTAAAGATGAATGATAGAAATTTTCCGCCACTTTACACTGCTAAAACTCACATTAAAGTAAAGTTACCCGAGTCAAAAGAGGCTTGGGTAGCATCAAAATCTCACTAAAAAGTTTTGGACTTGCCGGAGCTTCCTAGTTGGTAATTGAGAAGCATGAATCGGCATCTTTATTGAAATGTGTTTTTAAATCATTTTGTGATTGATGCAAGAACTTCCGAGAGCTGTTTCACGATGGATTATGGATAGTGGAGCGTCTCGACATATGGCAGGAAAGACTGCATTGTTGTACGATGTTAGAAATTTCAATGGAGGTTATGTGGGATTCGCAGGAAATCAAGGTGGTAGAATTGTTGGTGAAGGAACGTTATCCAATGGGATTGTTACGTTTGAAAGAGTTAACTACATTGCTGAGCTGGAGAATAATCTGCTGAGTATCTCGCAGATTTGTGACAGGATGTATACCACTCACTTCACAGACAAAGAATGTTTGATCTTGAAGCCAGGATTTGTTATCCCTGAAGAATGGATTATCATGAGGGCACCAAGAGTCAATGATCTGTATGTGTTGGACATGAGCGTAGCTACTACAACTACGGGTCAGGCTCATTGTTTTGTGTCCAGAGCAACAGAAAAGGAATCAAGATTGTGGCACCGGAAGATGCGGCATATACATCTTAGAAAAATGAATCACTTGGTGCACAATGATTTGGTTATAGGTGTTCATGTCAAAGGTTTTCATCTAGAAGGGGAGTGCATTAATTGCATCAAAGGCAAGCAGAAGAAAAAGTCACACCCTAAAAAGCAAGTCAATTCAGTTTCCAGACCGTTAGAGAGACTACATATGGATTTGTTTGGTCCAGTAAACGTCAAAAGTATTACAGGGGATCTCTACTGTCTTGTGGTTACTGATGATTATTCCAGATTTTCGTGGGTGTCATTCTTGAAGTCGAAAAATGAAACGTTTGATAGTTTGATGGCGTTGTTCAGAAAGATTGAAAATCTGTACCAAATGCGTATCAAAAGAATTCGAAGTGATAATGGTACTGAGTTCAAGAACAACAAGATGGAAGAATTTTGTGATGAAAGAGGTATATTGCATGAATTTAGCGCGCCGTACACTCCGCAGCAGAATGGAGTAGCTGAAAGAAAGAACAGGACGCTAATTGAAACGGCCAGAACAATGCTTGCTGATTCAAAACTTCCAATAAATTTTTGGGCAGAAGCAGTTTCCGTCGCATGCTATACACTCAACCGGGTTCTCACTGTGAAGAAATTCAACAAGACATGCTTTGAGTTGATTAACAATCGAAAACCGAACCTTAAGTATTTAGAACCGTTTGGGTCTCCTTGTACAGTTCTAGAGCCTTTTGGTAAGTTTGGTCCAAAGAGTATTGAAGTAACATTTGTGGGTTATTCAAGTCCACAAAGACGGGTCTTTGTTCCAAGTCTGAAGCAGATCATCGAAGCACAACATGTTGAATGTCAGGGGTATACTATGCCGCCACAGAATCCAGGTGACTCATGGTGTTTTAATTATGATAAACTGTGGGATTTGTTTGACATGGAAGAAGAAAAGGAAGAAGAAGAAGAAGATTTCTTTGACGAGTTGGATATTCTAAGAGAGTATGAAGAATCGCAGGAAAGGTTCCCAGCTGAGTATTCAAGGCGACCACGAAAAACTTTGAACGATGATGAAGCAGGTCCAAGCAATGCTGGAGAACATGATGATGTCCAACAAAATGAAGTTGCTCAATATAATCAGATGGCACAGAATGATAATCAAGAATCTGAGAACATGCCAGTATTTGATCATGGTGATTCAGATTCTGAGGGGGAGCAAATTCAGATTTCAAGTCAATCAAACCCAGTCAGTGAACAAGGTGCAAATCAGAATGTTACTAATCTGGAAGGTGAGGTAGATGTTCCAGGCGATGTAATGCCACGAACTCTTTCATACCATCCAGAGGAGCTGATCATTGGAGAATTGCAAACAGGCGTTCGCACTCGAAGACATCTTGATCAAGGGCTTACATGTTTTTATACAAAAGTTGCTCCTTTACAAACTGAATTCTCATTGAGTTGTTTTATCTCGCAGGTTGAACCAAGGACTTATAAAGAGGCGCTTACTGAAGATTCTTGGGTCAATGCGATGCAGGAGGAACTGAGCCAATTCGAGAAGTTAGGTGTGTGGAAGTTAGTGGATTTGCCTGATTGTCAGAGGAAGATAAACACCAAGTGGGTGATCAAGTGTAAGAGAGACGATAGAGGAGTTGTGGTTCGCAATAAAGCTCGACTCGTAGTCCAGGGTTTCAGTCAGCAGGAGGGTATAGATTTCACTGAAGTATATGCTCCGGTTGCTAGACTAGAAGCGATCAGAATCTTCCTGGCATTTGCGTCTTGGAAAAACTTCAAAGTATATCAGTTAGATGTTAAATCGGCGTTTCTCTACGGGAAGGTAAAAAAGGAGGTATATGTCGGACAGCCACCGGGCTTCACCGATCCAATCCACAAAGACAAGGTTTATTTGCTAGACAAAGCACTGTATGGTTTACACCAGGCCCCGAGAGCTTGGTACGATACATTGTCTTAACACTTACTAGCCAACAGCTTCATCCGTGGAAAAGTGGATGCCACTCTCTTCACCAAAGAGGTCGACGGACATCTTCTGATAGTTCAAATTTATGTGGACGACATCATATTTGGGTCAACAAATGAGAATCTGTGCAAAGATTTTGAAAGAGTGATGAAGCAGAAATTTGAAATGTCATCGATGGGTGAGATGAAATTCTTTTTGGGACTGCAGGTTGATCAACTACCCAACAGAATTTTCATACATCAAATGAAGTACGTTCATGATATCTTGGAGAAATTCGGGATGTCAGGTTCTACTCCAGCTTCCACCCCATTAGCAACGAATCATGGGATAAACCCTGATCTCACTAGAGAGAAGGTAGATGAAACGATGTATCGTTCCATGATCGGATCGCTGATGTATTTGACAGCTTCAAGACTCGATATTATGTACCCAACCTGCCTCGCAGCAAGATTTCAATCTAATCCGAGAGCTTCGCGTATGGTGATTGTGAAAAGGATATTACACTACCTAAAAGGAACTCCATCATTGGGGTTGTGGTATCCAAGAGAAGGCGACTTCACGCTCGAAGGGTATTCCGATTCCGATTTCGGATGCTGCAAAGTTAATGCTAAATCAACAGCAGCAGGGTGCCAGTTTTTCGGATCACGATTGCTCACCTGGCAATGCAAAAAGCAAACCTCTGTGGCTTTATCCACATGTGAAGCGGAGTATGTATCTGCTATCAGTTGCTGCTCACAGATCTTGTGGATCCAGCAACAGATGCGAGACTACGGTTTGCAATTTCTAAACACCCCTATCTTTGTTGATAATGAGGCAGCGATTAACATTACTAAAAATCCAGTTCATCACGCTAAAACCAAACACATTGAAATTCGTCATCACTTCATTCGCAATTGTTTCGAGAAGAAGTTGATACGAATTGAGAAAATCCACACTGACGATCAAAAAGCTGATTTACATACCAAAGCATTTGATAAAACACGTTTTCAGTATTTGTTAAAACTGAATGGTATGAAGCTTTTATCGGTGTTGGAGGAGATTCTTGGCGATGATGAAAGAGACATTGTAGATGATGTTGAGAAGCAATCTGCAATGGTTTGCCGATTTTTTACCTGTTTTGGTATTTAGAGGGAGGTATAGGGTAATATTTCAAGAAATACAAAAACAGTAAAAAATGTTCGAAAATACAAAAACATGAGATATTTTCAAAATCCAAAAACAATAGAAAACTAGAAAAGAGCTTGTGTAAAAAGGGAAAATGATAGTAAATCGGCTTGACAGTTACGGTATGCTAAAGAAATGGAATGTTTAAATGCGTTAAACAGTCTCGCTGATGATGTGTCGATAGGTTTTTGCACATTTAGTAGGTTTGTTCGGGATATAAACTTAAATCTTTACTTACTTATTTCGTGGGGAACACTACTTGGATATACAGGTAACCCCTGAAATCTTGTTTGAAAGATTCCTTTTTCTGATATAGTAGGTCTTTATACTCAGTGATATCTGGGGTATTATTCCGGGACTTCTACAGAGTGGAAGTTCTGACCTAGTCCCCGAATAATACTTTCTGCAATGCTTGAAACATAGCATCACCCTCAGCATAAATGATAAGACAATAAAATTGCTTAGCAATGTTGTTATAAAAAAGATCCTCTAAAGGGGACACACCCAAGTCGATTCGTGATCTCTCTGCTGAACGGTAGTTCTGACCTGAGCTCTCACGGATTAGTACTATAATTTATAACCTTTACATATATCATTTGTGGTATACTCACCTGTAAGACTGAATATTGGGATCTAGATACGGGAGTATATTCAAGAGGTGGGACACACGTATAAGTTTAAGTCTCTAAAACACTTAATCCGTATCCTGGACAGATTGAAATGTGTGTGAAAATTTAAAATGGATCAGTATTTCGACAATCTAAGCGAATTGTTTAATTCTGAGTATGTAATCAAAGCTTAACGGTACTTGTGACTTGTCGAATAGCTGATATGATTCTCTAACACGCTCAACCAAAAATATATTTGTAAATAGTTTACATTTACTGCATTTTAGTTCTGTATTTCATTTCTAGTTTAGAAGCTTTATTCAAAATCCAAAAAGATTTTACACTTCTGCTTTATTTTTTCGACAAACCAAAGTGGAGAGTTGATCTTCTGATTCGAAAGCTGAAAGCAGATGCAGGAAGTTTCTGGATTGGACAATGAGTTTGGAGCTTAATATGATAAGTTTGTGAAAGTTGAAGCAAGTTCATTAACTTGAAACTTGTAATTTTCAGAAAATGTTTGAATATGTTGAACAAAAGTCAGTGTTAATTATCTCTGATCATCCAAGGTCATTAAATTGGACTTGGTAGATTAATTGAGTAATCAGGGTCATTAACTTGGACCTGAATACTTAAGTGGATTTCTAATTCTGACAAGACTATCAATTGTGGTTGAATGGTAAGTTTGGATTGATACTGTTATTGTCATATATCTTATATTTAGGTAGAGATTGTGCAGGTAACAGGAATCCCCATGGTATTGAAATATCAAAGTTTGAACCAGAATTTCAGCCCTAGCTTATCGAGAGGGGGAGTCTGCGAAAGGGGGATTCAAGATTCTGGATCAACAATCAAAGGGGAGATTGAAGATTAACGTTTGAAGATAAAGATTGAAGAGAGCTTTAACAATGATAAATTAATTTGGAGAAAGACAAAGGAAAACAATCACCCGTACGTAAAAACCGTTACACCGAACGTAAAAAAAATGCAAATGTAAACTTTTTTGACATTCAACAGCAGACGTAAAAATTGCAACGCTTACACCATATATAAATAAGTTTTACGTTTGACGTAAAAAATTCAAACATAAACTTTGTTTGGTGCAAATGACAGTTTGAAACGCTGAACATTGTTTTTAATTTGATTTGTGGGTTTGTCTAAGTTTTACATTTGGCATAAACGATAATTTGCGTTTCTTTTTGTAGTTTTTTTGGTGGTTTTACGCCGTTGTACGTACATAGGTGCCAGTGTACATTTGCTAGCTTTTGTCGATTTACACGTGTAAAATTCCGGATTTTTCTTGTTTTCTTAAACTGTAAATTTTACACGTGTGTAAAATTTACATGTGCGTCAAATTTACATGTGTGTAAATAAGTTTTACACGTGTGTAAAAAATTACAGATTTTAGTTCTTGTGTGTTTTTTAACGTAAAATTCTGGATTTTTACACTTGTGAATGTTTTTTTACATCCTTGCAAAAAAATTGTGGTGTTTTTGGATATGTGTTAACGAGAAATGTGAACGCTTCAAAAAAAAGTGACATTGTTTTTGTAGTTTTTTATTTTTGGATTTTTTACACTGATGTAAATGACGAAATCCAAATGTTTTTTTTTTTTCAAATTTTCTAACTAAAACTATTTTTTGTGTCTGCAGGTGTTGGGATTTTGCGCTTAATGATAATATCAAGAAATGGACACTTAATTGATTTTATAATTTTTTTTATTAATAGCTTTTTTCAAGTGTAATTTGTGTAAATGGATTTGATGTAAAAATGATATTAAGTGTCACACCACGATATTTCCACGCATTACCGGTGGGCCCGGTGGGGAGTATCATGATGTAGTTGATATCATCATAGTTAAACAACACAATTTATATGCATGGTGGAAGCAAAAGACGAATCACATTACAAACCGAATAAAATAGTAATATCAAAGTATCACAAACGGGCTGTAATGGATCCACAGGCGGATCAAAAGATAAAAGATTATTGTTCCACAGACTTTAACATCTAGAGCTTGCAAGACTTGATTAATGATGCCAGGAGTAGCCAGCCTATTTCGTCTAGTACATGCACTTAGCCTTTTTGGAAAATACGCCAGTTTACATTGGTAAATACAATTAACTGACTCATTTTGAAAAGAGTTTAAGAAAATTAATTTGAATGCACATGGCAAAAATAAATTTTTATAACATGGGACAATTATTTAAAAATAATCTTGTATACAGTTTTACTTATTTGTCGTCCGCCAGGGCCGGTTGGTAGAGCCGGTCAAAATTAACTGACACGCCACAGGTATAATGCCCACAAGGTTGATTCCTTTAAGTGGATTACCAGTTTTTACATATGCAACTGTCAGGTGTATGCATACACCCCGTGCTTAGGTCGTGGCCATTTCTTTGAATGATGCCAATGATATCCGGGACATGGTCATTTAACCCCCAAAGGCCATACACCAAATAATACAGATTAAAACGAGTTATGTAAATACATTAATCACAATCCGATTTAAATGATTACACACCCGACCAAGCGGTATTATTATAATACCGTATCCCCAAGCCCGTATAAGGAAAATAAGTTAAAAGTATTTACCTAAGCAAATATAATTCACAAACAGCGAGTGCAAATAGCTTTTACCGGGCTCCTAATCTGGAACGAAGGTTTTAATAACCTATTAGATTTCTAACGGGTCTTAATTAAGCATAAACTTAGACCGGTTAGTTTTAAAGGAAGATATACGGTTCAAAACGCACGATTAAGCGATGACTGGATTAGAGTGTGGTTTAGACCCGAAAAGTTTGTATACTTGTATAATATGGGTAAACTAAACAGCTTCTGGATTTTGAGATAAAAATGATAAGGTTTGACCTGTTTCGGCTAATTTATGCAAACTAGTTACATAAACCGCACCGAAAACGAATAATGCTTAACGAGTAACCAAATGATCCATGAACAGGTTTCCTAAGTTAATATGCCTTAAATATGTTGTGATATCAGTAGGATACCTTCCATTATGCCCAAAATGAATTTAAACTTAAACTATGCCCCGTAGGGGCATTTTGGTCATTTTATAGGTTATAATAGAGTTTAAATACTAATCTGAGTTCAGGTTTGATATAATCAGTAAAAATACTTATTTTGTAAGTCATAACACTAGGGTATGGTATATATATGAAATTTACCTTTTATAACCAAACTATGCACCGTAGGGGCATTTTGGTAATTTCACATAAGCTCAAAAGGTCAAAACAGGGAATCTGAGTTAAAAAATTTTGCTCACTGTTAAAACATAAATTTACTTAAAACATCAGTAGGTATTAAGTCTTATATGAGAAAAATGCTTTTAATACATACTATGCCTTTAAAACGCGTAAAAATGCGGTTTTAAGCGATTTCCGGGTTTTATAAGAAAAGCTGACATTTTTGTTATTCCAGTAGGCTAAAAATACTTTATTTATTATATAAGATCATTAGAAAAAGGTTTGGTATCAAAATGATTTGTAAAACTCATTTATAGGCCAAAAGGGCAAAACCGACAATTACCGGATCAATGCTATAACCCTATGTTATGCTCAGCCTAAAAATAAATAAAAATCTTCAAAAATCCCAAAATATTATTTTACATCAGTGGGTAAAAAGTTTGGTATAAAAAATTGGGTTTAGATAGGCTTTATGCTAATTACGCCGTTTAATTAATAAAAAGCTTTCTAATTACGCTATTGAGCATTACTCTTAATCTAGACCTCCAATTGATGTGAAAATTTAGGGACATGTTTATAAATCAGTAATAAAGATTATTGTCCTCTCACATTTTCAAAATTCTTGTTTTAAGGTCAAAAGGGCATTATGGCAATATTTAGGCATATAACGGAACCATGTACATGAATCGAATAACAAATGAACCAAGTTGTATAATCACAGAGGGTTATACAACTTTTGCCTCGTTGACGCTTTTAACCCCTTAATTACGAAAGTTAGCGTATCTTTCTCATACGATATCGAAACCTTGTGAAATTTTTACCACGTATTCTTGGGAGTTTAATTAATCCAGGTTCGCTAAAAGGTCAATCAGAGGTATAACTTAAACAAGTTGACACATTTAACCCTCGCGTCTTGTAAACTTTCACTTTCTTCCACAAACGGTTTCACACGCTTCAAGATACATTCGTTTTAGGGTATAAACATCGTGTAGGGTTGTTAAAAGGCATAATTATCAAATGTTGACACTTTGCATCCTTATATACATATACTTTCTTCGTTTGTCAACTTTAGTCCCTTGTAATCAATCCGTTACACGTTTAAAGTTCATGACACGTGTTGATACTATATTGGACATGGTTTTGCGAGGTGTTGCATCCTCACCCCCTTAAAAGAAATCTCGACCTCGAGATTTACTGAAATAAATGAGGGTACTTTTCTTTTATTGTGGACTCTACCTCCCACGTGTGCTCGGGACCTCAACGGGTATCCCATTTAACTTTTACAATCGGTACATGCTTCCTTCGAAGCTTCTTAACCTGTCGATCCTCAATTGACAAAGGTTTTTCAACAAATTTTAGGCTCTCATCTATGTGCACATCTGTATGCGGTATGACTAGTGATTCATCAGCTAGACATTTCTTCAGATTGCAGATGTGGAATACATTATGAATACCACTGAGCTCTTCAGGAAAATTTAACTTATAAGCCACTGTTCCGACACATTCGATGATCTCGAATGGTCCTATATATCTTGGGCTTAACTTGCCTTTCTTGCCAAATCGCATTACCCCTTTCCAGGGTGACACTTTCAGTAACACTTTGTCACCAACCTCGAACTTTAGAGGTTTACGCCTTTTATCTGCGTAGCTTTTCTGCCTATCCCTGGCAGCTTTGAGACGATCTCTTATCTGCATAATCTTGTCTGTCGTCTCCAGGACTATATCAGGTCCTGTGAGTTGGACATCTCCAACTTCTGCCCAACAAACGGGCGTTCTGCACTTTCTTCCATACAAAGCTTCAAAAGGTGTAGCTTGAATACTGGAATGATAGCTATTGTTATATGAGAATTCAATCAATGAAAGATGATCATCCCAACTTCCTCCCAAGTCAATGACACAAGCTCGTAGCATATCCTCGAGCGTCTGTATAGTACGTTCACTTTGACCATCTGTCTGAGGATGATATGCAGTGCTGAAATTTAATCGAGTGCCTAGGGATTGCTGAAAGCTTTTCCAGAAATGCGATGTATACCTTGTATCCCTATCAGAGATGATAGACACTGGCACTCCGTGGAGAGATACAATCTCGTCCACGTACAGCTGAGCTAACTTATCTGAGTTGTGTGTTTCCTTAATAGGTAGGAAGTGGGCTGACTTAGTCAGTCTATCCACTATCACCCAAATAGTATCGTTTCCTCGCTTAGTCTTTGGCAACTTGGTGATAAAATCCATAGTCACCATTTCCCACTTCCAGGTGGGAAGTTCAGGCTGTTGTAGCAAACCTGGCGGCTTTTGATGTTCAGCTTTGACTTGCGCGCACATCAAACATTTGGCTACATAAGTAGCTATAGACTTCTTCATGCCTATCCACCAATAATTTGCCTTCAAATCCTGATACATCTTGTCACCTCCAGGATGAACAGAATACTTAGAACTGTGGGCTTCTTGGAGGATAACATCCCGTAGTCCTCGATATATTGGAACCCATATTCGCCCATTTAATCTTAGGATTCCATCTTTGCCGTAAGATAACTGCTCAGCAGTTACTCCCAACTTTTCATTAGGATAGTTAGCTTCTAATACAGCTTCCTTCTGAGCGGCTAACAATCTTTCATTTAAACTGTTCTTTAATTCAATGCTCTTGGCATTGATTCTTATGGGCTTAACTCTTTCCTTTCTGCTCAATGCGTCGGCGACCACATTCGCCTTGCCTGGATGGTACCGGATTTCACAATCATAATCATTCAGTGTCTCCATCCATCGTCGCTGCCTCATGTTCAGATCCTTCTGATTAAACAGATGTTGAAGGCTCTTGTGATCAGAATAGATCACGCACTTGGTACCATACAAATAATGCCTCCATAGCTTTAGTGCAAATACAACGGCACCCAACTCCAAGTCGTGGGTGGTGTAATTATTCTCGTGCACTTTTAGTTGTCGGGAAGCATAGGAAATAACCTTGCCTTTCTGCATGAGCACACACCCCATACCAGTGTGTGATGCGTCGCAGTATACTACAAATTCTTCTATTCCATCAGGCAATGTCAACACGGGAGCATTGCTCAGTTTCTGCTTAAGTATATCAAACGATTCTTGTTGCTTAGGACCCCAATCAAACTTAATATTCTTTCTAGTCAACGAAGTTAGGGGTGCTGCAATCCTTGAAAAATTCTCAATAAAACGCCTGTAGTATCCTGCCAGACCCAAAAAGCTACGAATCTCTGGAGAGAGGGTACATTAGAATTTTATGACTGGAGATTTCTGACAGAAACAGAAGAAATGGTTCCTAAGATTTTCGTCTGTAAGTTTTACCTTACACTTAATATCTAGGGTTCTTGTGATAGATTTTTAAAAGTCTAATACACTTACAATTTATGAAGGATTTATTGGTATCCGAATTAAAACAGAATTCTTAGCATTTATACTTTAAAGAAAGTACCCAACGCTATTATTGATATGGACTACTCCTGACACTCTTTAGGAGAGTTTAAGCGCTAACATTCCTAGGCTTCCCTTCCTTAGCCGCATTTCCTTTGACAGATTTAGGGCACGTGGTCTTGATGTGGCCTTTCTCATTACAGCCGAAGCAGACTGCATTCTTCATGTCCTTGCAGTCCAGCGTTTTATGTTCCCTTGATTTGCAGATCCCACAAGCCCTTGGCTGCGATTGGGATTTTGGTTCGAACCTGCACTTCCCACAATGGCGCTTCTTGCAGGTCTTGCATACTGGTTTCTGGTTGGACTTTTGTTTGTTCTTCTTCTTAGAGCCCTGGGAGTTATCTTCCTCCCTTTTCCTTTTTAGCTCATATTTTGCATTGGAGGCATGAACAAGATCCTCCTTATGAGTAAGGAAATGTGGTCCTAGATAAAATTTGGAGCGAGTAGCATGGGGCTCCTTGAAATTTTTCACAGCCTTCTTCACAGCTTTTCCAACAGTTGCGTCTATCATAGTTTGAAGAACATCTTTGGAAATTCTAAGGTTCACAATTGTAGCATCATTGGCATGTGTCGCATCATCCATAACACGATTAACGGCTGTCTTATCTGAGTTTGCCATACTCAATATTGGTTCCTAACACCAATAAAACGATTTCTTAGTTGTAATCTAACAACTGCTATTCTTCATCCTGATGGCCTTACATATACTAACCATGGTATCAATAGACCATATAGGCTAATATAGTACTAACATTCTTAATGAATGTCATTTAATATATATCCCTTATATTTAGCCTAGGTCACAAAATACCATCAATGGCATTTAAGGTTTGGACCTAATCCATCATCTTTTTGACAGGGGATCAAAATGTCACATCTGTCTTTATTATATTGATGAATTTGGATAGCTTGAAAGCTTGCCATAAGGGTATCAGAAAAGAGTGATTCCAATAGATATAAAATATCAATCTAAGATTTGTTGGAGCATTCTCTAAAGTATCATCGGCAAATTTCTACCTCGCATTAAATGACCGGAGTCCTAATCAGGTGGAGGCAACAGTTCTCAACATTTATCATTCATTATAGAATCATATGTGCCAGCATCAAATAAATTTCTGCATAAACTGCTTGATTAGGAAAGGTACCTGCTATATAGTTATCATTCTGCACCATCTCCTGGGCGTTCATCTGGAAGGCTCATGCGTTTGCTTTCTTGGCCTCTTCAGACTTCTTCTGATTCCTAGGGCAGTTAGTCTTGATATGCCCCTTCTCGTTGCAACCATAACAGGTTGCATCTTTCAACTTCTTGCAATCCAAGGTTTTATGTTCCTTAGACTTGCAGATTCCACAAGGTAGAGGCTGAAATTCAAATCTGCATTTCCCGAGGTGGTATTTTCGACAGGTTTTGCACCTGGTCTTCTCACCCGACTGCTGGTTATCTTCCTTAAACCCGGAACTCTTCTTATCCTCAGAGTTCCTCCTTGTCTTCCTACCGGAGCGATGAGAATTTTCATCCTCCCTTTTATGCTTTCCATCTTCAGAGGCTTTGGCAGCCTTGTTTCTGACCACATCGAGTGTGAGAGATAGCGACAGATCTACCGCTGACCTGAATGTAGTAGGTCTCGATGCTTTCACACTTGCCTTTATTTCTGGGGCTAGACCCCCAATAAAGCGAGCTATTCGCTTTGGTTCCGGTGTGATCAAGTAAGGAACCAATCGAGACATGGTATTGAAACTTGTAAGGTATGCTTGACAATCTAAGTTCTTCATGACTAATGTCAAGAATTCAGTCTCAATTTTCTCAACTTCATGTTGAGGACAGTAATTTTCTTTGATAAGAGCAACGAACTGATCCCAAGTCATGTTGTACAAAGGGAGTTTCCCAGTAGCTTGGATCAGTGACCTCCACCAAGCTAGAGCTTCTCCTTTAAAAGATTGTGAAACAAACTTCACAATGTCTTGCTCTGCACATCCACTAATATCTACAACGGTGTCCATCTCATCGAGCCACGTCATGCAATCGATAGCTCCTTTTTCTCCTGTAAAGTCTCTGGGCTTGCAGGAGACAAAATATTTATATGAGCAGGTCTTAACTGGTGCCTCTTGATGAAGCACCACCTGTCTAGACGGAACACTCCTTTGATTTGATGAGTTACGAACATCGTCTTCCCTTGACTCATGTGATTTAGAAGGGGGCTTACTGCGAGCCACAGATAGAGTCTTAGAGTGTGTATCACTTGATTCATCATACTGTCTGTCGAGAGCTCATGTAACGGCATTATCTATTAATGCCTGCAGTTCCGCACCAGTTATATTAACTCTGGGAGCATCATTATTCTCCCTCGGGTGGCTGTTAACCTCATCTGATCCAGCCATGTAGCTTGATTGCTACATACATAATGACAATTATTTATTCAGAGGTTATTATGGAATCATCATTTTTGACGATTCATCAACCATGGTAATATAAACCATATAGGTTAATTTGTTAGTTATATTTAATTAGTATTTTCATTATAATTTACCCTAGTTATAAAACATTAAGGATATTAAAGTGGCGCAAAAGGCCTAGTCACAAGGACAGTTTTAAATTTATAAGCCATGACTTCAGAGAGTCGAGGCATTAAGGTTTGAACATATTTCATTACCTTTTCTTGACAGAGAGTCAAAGACATCAACTGTCTTTTGTCCCTTAGGACAATAAGTATGGCCCGTAGGCATTTCATCACTTATGGATGTTTATAATATGATCATCTTCATTTGATGATATTAGTCAGGATCGTATTGATCATACAAACTATTATGCTTGGACGTAGTCCAACATCTTTAGACGGGGGTCAAAGACCACCACGGTCGTTGTCTTATCGGACAACAAGTTTGGCCCGTAGGCACTTCATCACTAATGGATGTTTATAATATGATCATCTTCATTTGATGATTTAAGCCATGATTCTAAATCACTAGGCTAGATAAGGGTTTGGAATTTCCCAATATAAAGATGACAAGTGTGATTTTATCGTATCACTGTTGTCAGGAGTGTTAACATGTTTTCGGATGTTAACAAGAATCTGAATCTCTTTTAAACAGGTTTTACCATCATAGCTAGGTCTTTAATGACATTCAAGCTAGGTTTTACCCTTTAAGATTCTTTCAATATATATACTGGTAGATCAATTATGAAAAGGAATAAATATTTGATTTATTTCATATATTATATTCATATAAAATGATAAAAATGTAATTTAGATAAAATATTCAAATGATTTTAAAAGGAGTATATAACTGCCCTAACGGGACTTGAAAGGAATGATGTTGTCCATGAAGGGACTAAAAGATAAACATGTCCTTATAAGGACTTATTAAAGATACGATCTTCAGCAAAAGGAGTTTTCACTTTATCTCTGAATGTTTTCTCCCTGGATGTACGTTTCATCCTAGTCGTGGTACGAAGCTCAGCATTTCAAGGCTCCGGATGAGGAGAAATTCTAATACAGCTTCTTCGCTTGGCGACTTATCCAATATATAAAAAAATTTGGAAGCAATAATTTCCAGATTAGGATTGAGAGTATTCCTATGTTAAGTCTAGACTCAGAAGGTCAAGGAATGTGCTAATGTGTCATTGAGACTAAACACAAAACGCTAGTGTTTAATTCACTCAATGTTGGCTCTGATACCAACCTGTCACACCCCGATATTTCCACGTATTACCGGTGGGGAGTATCGTGACGTAGTTGAGATCATCATAGTCAAACAACACAATATATAAATGCACAGCGGAAGCAAAAGATAAATATATTACAATCCGAATATAAAGTAATATCAAGTATTACAACGGAAAGTAAAGGATCCACAGGCGGATCTTAAAACTTAAACATTGTTCAACAGACTTTAGACGCCTAGAACTTGCAAGATTCCTTATTAACGCCCTGAGCTTCCAGCCAATTACGTTTAGTACCTGTCACTTAACCTTTTTGGAAAATACGTCAGTTTACACTGGTAAATACAATTAACCGACTCATTTGAAAAGGTTTAATAAAATTGATTTGGATGCACAAGGCACACCATATCTTTTATAACTTGGGACAATTATATTATAATCTTGTATACAGATTTACATGTTCGTTGTACGTTCAGGGACCGATGTAGAAACCGAGTCAAGATTAACAGACACACCACAAGTATAGGCCCACAAGAGAGTGGGATACCGTTTCCCTTATGCAACTGTTAGGTGTATGCCTACACCCCGTGCTTAAGACGTGGCCATTTTATAATACAATGATGTCAAGGATATCCGGGACATGGTCATTAACCCCTAAAGGCTTTTATTTCAAACAATACAGATTAAAGCGGGTTACCTCAATAATTTAATCACAATACGATTAAACATTCAATACCCGACCAAGCGGCATTATTATAATACCGTATCCCAAGCCCGTATAGGGAAAATAAGTTAAGAGTATTTACCTGAGCTAGCAAATGCAATTTATACTCAGCCGTATATTCTAATCAGCAAGCACAAGTACTTCTACCGGGGCTCTCAATCTGGAACGAAGGTTTTATTAACCTATTAGATTCCTAATGGGTCTTATTTAAGTCGTAACTTAGAATGGTTAGTTTTAAGGAAAGGTTTACGGTTCAAAACGCATGATTAAGCGAAGACCGGAATAGAAGGTGATTTAGACCCGAAAAGTTTGAAGACTTGCATAATATGGGTAATCTAAACACATTCTGGATTTTGAGATACAACCGATAAGGTTTGACCCGTTTCGGCTAATTTATGCAAACTAGTTACATAAATTGAAGCAAACGCGTAAGAAGCGTAACGGGTAATCATAAGAGTCCTATACATGTTTCCAAAGTTAATATGCCTTAAATATGTTGTGATATCAGTAGGATACCTTCCATTATGCCCAAAACGAGTTTAATCTCAATATAAGCCCCGTAGGGGTTTTTGGTCATTTAAAAGATTATAAAAGAGATTAATTTTAATTCTGAGACTCGGGTCTGAAATAATCAGTAAAACAACTTAATTTAATAGGTCATATCAGTTGGTGATAAGTCTTATATGACAAAAATGGTTTTAAACCCATACTAGGTGTTTAATACGCGTAAAAAGTCATTTTAAGCGATTTCCGGGTTATACAGGAAATCTGAGTTTTCTGATCAGGTTATAAAGTTCAAAATACTTCATTTATTAAATAAAATCAGTAGCAATTGGATTGGTGTCAAAATACTATGTAGAACTCATTTTATGGACAAAAAAGGTAAAATCCGTATTTACCGAATCAACGCCATAACCTCAGGTTATGAGCAGGTTAAAAATAATTAAAAATCTTTAAAAATCCCAAAATATTATATTACATCAGTGGGTAAAAGGTTTGGTGTCAAAAATTGGGTTTAGATAGGCTTTACGCTAATTGCGCCGTTTAATTAACAAAAAGCTTTTTAAGTGCGCTATTAAGCATAACTCCTAATCTAGACCACCAACTGATGTGAAATTTTAGGGACAAGTTTATAAATCAGTAGCAAAGATTATTGTCCTCTCACATTTCCTGAATTCTCGTTTTATGGTCAAAAGGGCATTATGGTCAACTTTAAGCATTTAACGGAAACGTGTAAACGAATCGGGTAATCTACGAACCAACCACAGAGGGTTATACCAACATGTAATCTGGTCCTAAGGAAGCTCTAAGGCATTTCCAAACCTATCTAAATCGGATCAGAACTGAAGTCAAAGCAAAAGTCAAAGTTTTGAGACTTTCGGTTCCGAACCGGGTTTAAACAGAAAATTGTCGGGTCGAACATGCTTAGACATGTTCTTACATTTATTACTGAGTTATATGAGTGGCAAAAGAGGTTACATGCCTTCTACATTGCTAATTACATGTTAATTTGCAAATTAAGTTTCTGTTGACTTTTTAATACAAACTTTGACCCGACATTTGATCTAGTTAGAGCGGGAATCAGAGGGTGCCCTTTTAAGGGTTTATTGCCCACATAATTACCAACTTATAACTACCTTCAATTCGACTAATCACTGGACCATTAATGATTAATCGCTAAGTCAAATGTTAATTACGACGGTTTGACTTTTAAGCTATTAACTAAGTAAAACTCAATTAAGGAAGGTTAAGAATACTTACCAAGGTCCTATGAACGACTAAGGATCACAAGGAAGGGGCTTGAGCTCCAGGGGACTCCAAGAAGTGAGGATGGAATGAATGATCAAAAATTGGAAAAATGTGGGTTCTTATATAGTGATCTTGATCCATCAAGAACATGACAAACAAGGCTATACATGATCCCTGATGATTAACAAGTGTCCCTAAGGCCTAAGAATTAATTTAGGCAGCTCTTGGTGGTGATAAAGGGCATATATGTCGTTTACATGGGCTGAACAGGAAACAGAAACGATTTTCTGCATCTGGCATTCTCACGCGGGCCGCGTAGATTCTGAAGGAGTCTTACGCTGGCCACCTAGCCCCGTCTGACCTGAAAACAACTTTCAATAATTGCCATTTTGGTCCCTGGTCCTTCTACACTTGATTTTAACATGATTTCTTGCACTTGGAGCCCTCTAACTTGACTTTTAAGGGCGTTAAGACATAACCAAACTTTGTTAAGTCCTTGGTTAACTTTATGGTTACCCAAAAAGTCATAAACTTCATCGTTGACGCTTTTAATCCCTCGTATACGAATTTTATCATAACTTTCTCATATGATAACGAAACTTGGTGAAATTTTTATCATGTATTCTAGTGAGCATAATTAATCGTTACAAGGCTTCGAGTTTGCTAAAAGGTCACTCAGAGGTACACCTTAAACATGTTGACACATTCAACCCCAATAGTTTGTAATCTCCCACTTTCTTTCGCCGTTAGCTTCGTATGATCCATGATTCATTTGTTTAAGGGTATAAACATCATGTAGGGTCATTGTAAAGTATATTTATCCATTGTTAAAATTTTGAACCCTTATATTCACATACTTTTCATGTTTGTCAACTTTAGTCCCTCTAGAGTATTCTTTCACACGTTCAAGCTTATGACACGTGTCAATACATTATAGGATGTGAATTTTCGAGGTGTTACAATTGGTGCTCCCCAAGGAGACGAACTAGGTCTAATAAATCCTTTTGCCAACAAATCATCCAACTGAGTTCTCAACTCTTTCATCTCAGTTGGGGCTAACCGGTAAGGTGCTCTTGCAACAGGAGCTGCTCCAGGTATAATATCGATTCTGAACTCCACTTGCCTATCTGGTGGTAAACCAGGTAGTTCTTCAGGGAGTACTTCTGGATATTCAGAAATGACAGGGATTTCTTCAATCTTGGGCTTCTGTTCATCGATAGTTACCTGTGCCATATAAATGACACAACCCTTCTTCAAACATCTCGATGCCTTCAGCATAGACACTTGCTCAGGCAACCCAAACTGAGTGTCTCCCTGTATGGTAAGTGGCTCACCATACGGGGTCTTGATCACCACTTGCTTCTTGTTACACAAAATCTGGGCTTGGTTATGGGATAACCAATCCATGCCTATTACTATGTTGAAACCAGCTAATTTCAAAGGAAGTAAGGATAACGGAAAAGAGAGGTTCCTAATGGATATAAAACATCCATCTAACACAGTCGAGGCTGTCTCTAAGGTACCATCAGCCAATTCTACCTCATATTTCACGCTTAAGGTTTTAACAGGTAAATTCAACAACTTACAAAACTTATCATCTACAAATGACTTATCCGCGCCCGAATCAAATAACACCCTTGCATAAACATCATTAACAAGGAAGGTACCTGTTATCACATTATCGTCCTGAACAGCTTCTCGTGCATCCATTCGAAAGACCCTTGCATTGGTCTTTTTGACTTCTTTAGGCTTTTTGGCATATTTAGGGCAGTTGGACTTGATGTGCCCTTTCTCGTTACAGTTATAGCACATTGCATCCTTTATCTTCTTGCACTCTATCGTCTTGTGCTCCTTGGATTTGCATAACCCACATGCATACGGTTTTGACTGGGATTCGGACTCAAGCCTGCATTTCCCAAAGTGATGTTTCTGACAAGTCTTGCACTTTGGCTTTTCATCTGTCTGTTGACTACCTTTGTGGGACCCAGACTTCTTCTGGTGGTCTGTGTTACCCTTATGCTTCTTCTCATATCGCCGTGAGTTATCGTCCTCACGCTTTCTCTTACTTTCTTCTGAATTCTTATGCGACCTTAGCCTAACCGTATCCAAGGTAAGGGATAAAGATAGATCAGCTGCCGACCTAAAAGTAGCAGGTCGTGATGCCTTGACACTGGCCCTGATCTCTGGGGCTAAACCCCCAATGAAACGAGCAATTTGCTTGGGTTCCAGTGTTACCAAATATGGAACCAGTCGAGACATGGTATTAAAGCTAGTCAGGTAAGTCTAACAATCTAAGTTTTTCATCACCTGAGACAAGAAATCTGACTCAATCTTTTCAACCTCATGCTGAGGGCAGTAATTCTCTTTGATGAGCGCGACAAACTGATCCTAAGACAGATTGTACAATGGAATCTTCCCAGTAGCCTGGATTAGAGACCTCCACCAGGCTAGTGCGTCTCCTTTAAACGATTGAGATACATACTTTACTACATCCCTATCAGCGCAACCACTGATGTCAACCACGGTATCCATTTCGTCCAACCATGTCATGCAATCCACAGCCCCTTTCTCCCTAGTGAAATCCCTGGGCTTACAGTAGACGAAATATTTATAGGTACAGGACTTACCATGTGGTTCTCGTTTGAGCTCAATCTTCTTCGACGGAACACTGTGCTGATTTGAGGAATGATGATCGTCATCCCTCCTTGATCCATCATGTTTAGAGGGTGGCTAACTATGAGCCTCAGAGTGAGTCTTAAGTTTAGAATGGGGTGCTGATAAGGTCCTACTTCGAGTACCGCTCGACTCATTAAACTGTCTATCTATGGCCTTGGTAACAACATTATCAATCAGCGTTTGGAGTTCCGCACCAGTTATGTTGATTCTGGTGGTATCTTGATTTTCCTTTGGGTGACTGTTGATCTCTTCAGACTCAGCCATGTAGTCCGATTGCTACATAAAATGATGACAATGACTTCTTAGAAGTTTATAATAGATTTGTCATCTTATTAATCTATTAACCATGGTATTAAAGAACCATATTGGCTAATTTATTAAGTATTTCATTCAGGATTTTTTTTTAATCCTTAGTTATAATTAAATATAATAATGGCACAAAAGGCCAAGTCACAAGGACACTTTTAAATTATAAGTCAAGATCTTATATGATCGAGGTGCTAAGGTTTGAATCATAGTTCATTACCTTTCTTGACAGGGAGTTGTATGCTACGGCTGTCTTTTGTCTTATATGACAATAATTATGGCCCGTAGGCATTACATCACAAATGGATGTTTATATAATAAAGAAGGATTTTGAATAATCCAATATAAGAATGACACGTGTGATTTTACGAATCACATCTGCCAGGAATGTTAACATGTTTTCAGATGTTAATAAGGATTTGAATCTCTTTTTAAACAGGTTTTACCATCATGGCCAGGTCTTATAATGATATGCAGGCTAGGTTATACCCTTTAAGATTCTTATTTAATATTTAACGCAGAACACTCCTAAATTGAGGTGTTAATAAGGATCTGAATCTACTTGAGGAATTACCATCTTGGCCCTGTCTTAAAATGACACATGGGCTAGGTCTTGTCCTTTTTAGATTTTGTCATTTTATTATAATGGTAGATCTTATAAAAGGAATGTTATTTTAGATTTATTTATTTATTTCATACATATTACATTTATGCATATAATGACAAAAAAAAATTAAATGATAACATGCCACTAATAAATTAAAAAGAGTACACTTTGCCCTAAACGGGACTTAACAGAAATACTTGCCCACGCAGGGGCTAAACAGAAAAGACATGCCCACGCAGGGGCTAACAGGAAAAACAAGTCCTCGCAGGGACTGATTACAGAAACAGATGTCCACGCAGGGACTTGATTAAACATTAAAGAAATGCAAATAAACAAATAAAGGATTTAATGATCCTTTTTGCTCTTCCCCTTGATTAAGCTCGCTAGACCCTTGAAAATTCCTCGGTTTTGCCTACGCCCTTCCCGAACCTCCTGCTGCACCTGACTCAACCTTTGAAGAATCTCCTGATGCTGCGGTGGTGATATCACTGGCGGCTACGGGGGCTGCTGAAACAGCAGAGGTTGAGGAGGTGGCGGTTGTTGATACCCATAAGGTGGGTACCCATAGTGTGGATATCCAGCTTGATATGGGACTCCAAAGGGTCCTTCCGGATAAAGGGCATTGTAGTTTGCCGCTACCAGGTATGGGTCAGCCTCAGCATAGTTGTAGTTGGTATGGGCCGGCTGCTCGAAAGGGTTATACGCCGCTGTACCGGCGTATGTAGGTATTGGGTTGAAAGCCACTGCACTGGTATATGTAGGGATGGGGTTATCAAAACCCACCGGTGGCGGTGCGACCGGCGCAGATTGCACCTCAGAAACAGGGTTCGAAGGCCCACCCATCTGTGGGTCTTCGTATAGTGGCGGATAATGGCTGCCACTAGAATGTTGAGGAATGCTGATGCGGACTCCCCCTCACATGGACATCCGTGCGGTTGTTCTCCTGCGCCTCGGTGGCTCCGGAGGCTGTTGCTGCACTGGTGGTGGTGGCGGAGTGACCGCTACAAAACGGGAATCCTTGGAGGGATCCTGCTGCTGCTGCGGTGAGTTGTGGTAACTGGGAGTAAACACCCAGTCGATCTGGTTAAACCTCGCCTCATAGCTGTCGGGACCGCTATAAGGTGATCCTAGAAAAGGTGACCCATCCGAAATCTCGATGGGGTGGTTAGGTGTCACACCCCAACCGATGGCGGAAACATCGGGATGAGACGAACAAATTGCTCAAAACATCATAACACTATGTGACAATATTTAAGTAAATTCGAATTTCATTTCAAGAACTAAATTGTCATACAACATTCAAAATGGAAATACAACATTGTTCAAATTCAAATCAACAAAAGATAATAGACTTAAGGTGTGTATCTAGTCCACCCTAAACTTGTTTCATCATTCATCCATACTCCAATAATCAACCTGCAACATGTATTAAAATAAAGTTTCAATGCAAAGGCAATGAGCGAGTATACAAGTTTGTTTACATAGCATAATAGAATAAAAGGCTCAATCCAACATGATTCATAATATGTGAATTACTAGCATGCAATTTTGGCGTACACTATGATCAAACCCAAGAATCCAACGCATAAAATAACCTAATCCCAATTGATAGCGGGATGGTAAATGTTTAACTTAACAATACCCCAAGTTTAACGGGCGGTGCGTAAATCCTATAGCGCTATAATTGTTAAGGTGGGCTAGCAAAGTTAATGAGCATATACGTTCCAAATCGTTCAAATAGAGCATACAAGAATCATAAGTAAAGCACATTAGTTTCATGTTTATACAAGGATTGAGTATGTTTAGTTTAGTTTAAAGAAGTTTGCATAATTATACATGTTGCATCCCAAAGTGTAAAGGGGAAAAAGGGATCGAGTATACTCACGGTGGTTGCAAGCTTTCCTAATTGAAATCCCGCGAGCGAGTTTGGTGGATGAATTAAGTTGGAGCACCTAGTCCTTCTACACAAGGAAACATAGGTGTGTGAGTTTGGCGTTCAACGGAAGATTATAAATTTGGAGTTTAACATAAAGTATGATATCAAAATAATCATCTTTAACTTATACTCTTATATGACACTACGTAACCACTAGGGTTATATTGTATTTCATGGGTAGAATGCCCATTAGAATCATACTTGGAGTGTTAAGTCTTAGATGGTATTCTACTACCTTAACATATAAACACAAGTTTAATATTAAAGGTTCGTATGAGTGTATATATATATTTAGTTTAAGTATTACATATTATTAGGTCCAATAATTCAAGTAGGGGGTAGAAGGTTAAGACCTTCATTTAGGCACCTCGAGTTATTCATGGATGTCATGTATGGGGTAGGAAGACAAGCTTCCATTTAGGAACCCCTTGAATGTTCACCACTTCTCTTGATGTAAAAACAACCAAGGAGGGTCACGAACTAGGATTAGTATAATATAAACAATCTAACTAAGAGAAATCATCAAATCATGTGAGGATTGTATGTTTGGAACAACCCAAGTTGTTCCATAATCACTCTACATCAAGAACTAGCTCGAAGATGACTTGTGGGTCAAAACACCCTAACAAAACAGAAAGTTTATGAGGTTTAATCCTCTGATTTAAAGTGTCTCAACCATGTTTTTAAGCTTAACCAACCATAAGAGAGGTTGTAAGCATTAGGACATTGGTGTGAGATGTGTTAGACACAAGTTGGATGAAGTTTAAACAAGTTTGAAAGAGTATGTAACAAAACAGAAAGTTCTTGGACCATTTCAGGGCAATTCCAGGTCTGATTTCTCCAAGGAGAAACCAAGGAATCAAACCCCATGATTATCCAAGCAAGTAGGAAGAAGAATCAAGTAATTTCGTTAAGAAATGAGCAAGTTATGCTCACTTTAGTGCAAGAGTATGAATTTGCCCGAATTCTGAATTTGCAAGTGATTTGAGAGTGAATTTGGAGAAGATTTGAGGTTATGAAAGTGTAGAAATGCTTGGAGAAGGGTTGTATTTATAGTGGAAGAGGTTGGGTATGATTGGAGGTGTTTAGAGGTGGATTAGAGGTGATTGGGTGAGGTTAGATGTTGGGATTTCGTGCATTTTCGCGAAGAAACACAATCTGTCCCGCCCAGATACCCTTGTGCACCGTAAGGGTTTTTTGTTGCGGTGCACAAGCCATGGTCAGAAGCAAGAAATCTTTTATTTTAATGATTTAAAACTTGCAACTTGTCCTAATGATATAGTTTACGTGTTTTATGACCTTTTTAGGGTATTTTAGCATATAAGACATGTATCAAGTGTACCTCAAGCATCAAAAGAATAACATTAAGTATAGGACTCGTATGTAATCGCGGTATCAAGTATGAATGTTGCGTATTTAAGAATTCAACGTATGTTTGTAAGTATCACGAGTAAGTATCAAGTTGTTTCACCATTAAATGTGTACAACGTATGAAGCATGTATAACACGTATTTAAAGAAATGCAAGTTTTCATTCATGATTCAAGTCTCGAGTTTACAACGATTACCAAGAAGGAACGATTACAAGAGCACAAGGTTTTCAAAAATAGAAATACGAACAAAACTTTCTATAAATGGAAAGTACAAAAGAGCCGGACGTTACATTAGGGGTCCCGGTTGGAGGCTCGGCGGGATCCGTGTCTTCGTCCATGTCCATCGCATGGTCGCCAAGAGGTGGTCTTCAGGTCCCAATGGGTTAAAACCCACTGGTTGTTCAATGTAGTTTGTCGGGTTGAACCGGCTTTGGAAGACAAGTGTCGGGTAATCGAAAGGTGAGTTATGGCCCTGGAGAGGTATATAAGAATGGTGGGAATTATGGGGCTCGTTTTCAGACTGAGGCCCAAAGGAGTTTTGGAAAGAAGGGGAGGAGCTCAGCGAAACTGAGCGCCTTGCGGGTTCAATATAGGTCCTCCAGTTATCTTGAGGACTTCTGCTAAGGGAATCTGACGGTGTTCGCCGGTGTGACGGCCTGGCCTCGTGATCGTTTGGGGCGGTGAGTGGCCCCTTGCCCCTACCTCTTCCATGAAATCTAGGTGGCATCTTGTTCAACCTGTCAAAACAATTAAAAGAACAACAAGAAATATAAAGGACAAATTAAAATAAAACAAATTTGGATTAGTCCTAAGTTCTTTGTCTAGACTCGAAAGTCGATGAATGTGCAAACTGTGTAATTGAGATTAAACACAGAAGGCTAGTGTTTAATTCACTCAATGTTGGCTCTGATACCAACCTGTCACACCCCGATATTTCCACGCATTACCGGTCAAACAACACAATTTATATGCACAGCGGAAGCAAAAGATGAATCACATTACAAACCGAATAAAATAGTAATATCAAAGTATCACAAACGGGCTGTAATGGATCCACAGGCGGATCAAAAGATAAAAGATTATTGTTCCACAAAATTTAACATCTAGAGCTTGCAAGACTTGATTAATGATGCCAGGAGTAGCCAGCCTATTTCCTCTGGTACCTGCACTTAGCCTTTTTGGAAAATAAGTCAGTTTACATTGGAAAATACAATTAACTGACTCATTTTGAAAAGAGTTTAAGAAAATTAATTTGAATGCACATGGCAAAAATATATTTTTATAACTTGGGACAATTATTTAAAAATAATCTTGTATACAGTTTTACTTATTTGACGTCCGTCAGGGCCGGTTGGTAGAGCCGGTCAAGATTAACTGACACGCCACATGTATAATGCCCACAAGGTTGATTCCTTTAAGTGGATTACCAGTTTTTACATATGCAACTGTCAGGTGTATGCCTACACCCCGTGCTTAGGTCGTGGCCATTTCTTTGAATGATGCCAAGGAAATCCGGGACATGGTCATTTAACCCCCAAAGGCCATACACCAAATAATACAGATTAAAACGAGTTATGTAAATATATTAATCACAATCCAATTTAAATGATTACACACCCGACCAAGCGGTATTATTATAATACCGTATCCCAAGCCCGTATAGGGAAAATAAGTTAAAAGTATTTACCTTAGCAAATATAATTCATAAACAGCGAGTGCAAATAGCTTTCACCGGGCTCCTAATCTGGAATGAAGGTTTTAATAACCTATTAGATTTCTATCGGGTCTTAATTAAGCATAAACTTAGACCGGTTAGTTTTAAAGGAAGATATACGGTTCAAAACGCACGATTAAGCGATGACCGGATTAAAGTGTGGTTTAGACCCGACAAGTTTGTATACTTGTATAATATGGGTAAACTAAACACCTTCTGGATTTTGAGATAAAAATGATAAGGTTTGACCTGTTTCGGCTAATTTATGCAAACTAGTTACATAAACCGCACCGAACGCGAATAATGCGTAACGAGTAACCAAATGATCCATGAACAGGTTTCCTAAGTTAATAGGCCTTAAATATGTTTTGATATCAGTAGGATACCTTCCATTATGCTCAAAATGAATTTAAATTCAAACTATGCCCCGTAGGGGCATTTTGGTCATTTTATAGGTTATAAAAGAGTTTAAATACTAATCTGAGTTTCAAGTCTGATATAATCAGTAAAAATACTTATTTTTATAAGTCATAACAGTAGGGTATGGTATATATATGAAATTTACCTTTTATAACCAAACTATGCACCGTAGGGGCATTTTGGTAATTTCACATAAGCTCAAAAGGTCAAAACAGGGAATCTGAGTTAAAAACTTTTGCTCACTGTTAAAATATATAAATTTACTTAAAACATCAGTAGGTATTAAGTCTTATATGAGAAAAATGGTTTTAATACATACTATGCGTTTTAAACGCGTAAAAAGGCGGTTTTAAGCGATTTCCGGGTTTTATAAGAAAAGCTGATATTTTTATTATTCCAGAAGGCTAAAAATAATTTATTTATTATATTAGATAAGTAGTAAAAGTTTTGGTATCAAAATGATTTGTAAAACTCATTTTATAGGCCAAAAGGGCAAAACCGACAATTACCGGATCAATGCTATAACCTATGTTATGCTCAGCCTAAAAATAAATAAAAATCTTCAAAAATCCCAAAATATTATTTTACATCAGTGGGTAAAAAGTTTGGTATCAAAAATTGGGTTTAGATAGGCTTTATGCTAATTACGCCGTTTAATTAATAAAAAACTTTCTAATTACGCTATTGAGCATAACTCTTAATCTAGACCTCCAATTGATGTGAAAATTTAGGGACATGTTTATAAATCAGTAATAAATATTATTGTCCTCTCACATTTTTAAAATTCTTGTTTTAAGGTCAAAAGGGCATTATGGTCAATATTTAGGCAAATAACGGAAACATGTACATGAATCGAATAACAAATGAACCAAGTTGTATAATCACAGAGGGTTATACTAACATATAACCTGGTCCTAATAAAGCTCTAAGGAATTTCTAAAATATGCTCTAATGGGTCAGAACTGAAAGTCAAAGCAAAAGTCCACTTATGCGACTTTCGGTTCCGAACCGAGCTTATACTGAAAATTGTCGGGTTGAGCATGCTTAGACATATTCTTACATTAATTACCAAGTTATACAAGTGATAAAACAGGTTTCATAGCTTCTACATTGTTAATTATGTGTTTATGCGGAAATTAGCTTTCTGTTGACTTTTTATAATCACGTTTGACCCGACAATTGACCTAGTTAGAGTGGGAATCAAAGGGTGCCCTTTTAAGGGTTTATTACCCACATAATTACCAACTCAAACCTACTTTTAATTCGAGAATTGACTGGACAAATTTTAATTAATCACGAAGTCAAACCTTAATTACGACGGTTTGACTTTAGGCTAATAAACTAAGTAAAACTGAATTAAGAAAGGTTAAGGACACTTACTGAAGTCCTATGCACGACTAGGGACCCTTAGGAAGTGCTCTTGAGCTCCAGAAATCTTCAGAATAAGAGTTTGGAAGCTTTCCAATTGAAACAAAGGGCTCTATATATAGCCAAGGAGGATCAAGGAGATGGACACAAGTGTTATGGCAACTCCAGGGATGAAGACAAGTGCCTAGGGACGTGTTTCAAGGAGCTAGAGGGTGGCAAACTCGCGGAATTCGGCATACAAGCAAGCTACCACGTTAAAAAAGGAATTTTCTGAGCTGGCAGCCTGTCGCGCCGCGCGACGGGGAGGTACCCCAGGTGTTGGCGCAGCGCCACCAACTAGCTGATCAATAATTCAAGTTTCAAAAATGTCATTTTCACCCCCTGGACCTTCTAAAGAGTAATTTCTTCCATTTTAGGCACTTATAACCCATGAAATTTATATTTCTATGATCCATAAGATATAACCAATCATCATTAGGTCCGGTTTTGTTAAACGATAACCGAAAACACAAGTTTTGCCTCGTTGACGCCTTTAACCCCTTAATTACGAAAGTTAGCGTATCTTTCTCATACGATATCGAAACCTTGTGAAATTTTTACCACCTATTCTTGGGAGTATAATTAATCCTTACAAGGCTCCGAGTTTGCTAAAAGGTCACCCAGAGGTATAACTTAAACATGTTGACACATTTAACCCTCGCGTCTTGTAAACTTTCACTTTTTCCACAAACGGTTTCACACGCTTCAAGATACATTTGTTTTAGGGTATAAACATCGTGTAGGGTTGTTAAAAGGCTTAATTATCAAATGTTGACACTTTGCATCCTTATATACATATACTTTCTTCGTTTGTCTACTTTAGTCCCTTGTAATCAATCCGTTACACGTTTAAAGTTCATGACACGTGTTGATACTATATTGGACATGATTTTGCGAGGTGTTACATCCTCACCCCCTTAAAAGAAATCTCGACCTCGAGATTTACTGAAATAAATGAGGGTACTTTTCTTTCATTGTGGACTCTACCTCCCACGTGTACTCGGGACCTCTATGGGCATCCCATTTAACCTTTACAATCGGTACATGCTTCCTTCGAAGCTTCTTAACCTGTCGATCCTCAATTGACAAAGGTTTTTCAACAAATTTCAGGCTCTCATCTATGTGCACATCTGTATGCGGTATGACTAGTGATTCATCAGCTAGACATTTCTTCAGATTGCAGATGTGGAATACATTATGAATACCACTGAGCTCTTCAGGCAAATTTAACTTATAAGCCACTGTTCCGACACATTCGATGATCTCGAATGGTCCTATATATCTTGGGCTTAACTTTCGTTTCTTGCCAAATCGCATTACCCCTTTCCAGGGTGATACTTTCAGTAACACTTTGTCACCAACCTCGAACTTTAGAGGTTTATGCCTTTTATCTGCGTAGCTTTTCTGCCTATCCCTGGCAGCTTTAAGACAATCTCTTATCTGCACAATCTTGTCTATCGTCTCTAGGACTATATCAGGTCCTGTGAGTTGGACATCTCCAACTTCTGCCCAACAAACGGGCGTTCTGCACTTTCTTCCATACAAAGCTTCAAAAGGTGCAGCTTGAATACTGGAATGATAGCTATTGTTATATGAGAATTCAATCAATGAAAGATGATCATCCCAACTTCCTCCCAAGTCAATGACACAAGCTCGTAGCATATCCTCAAGCGTCTGTATAGTACGTTCACTTTGACCATCTGTCTGAGGATGATATGCAGTGCTGAAATTTAATTGGGTGCCTAGGGATTGCTGAAAGCTTTTCCAGAAATGCGATGTATACCTTGTATCCCTATCAGAGATGATAGACACTGGCACTCCGTGGAGAGATACAATCTCGTCCACGTACAGCTGAGCTAACTTATCTGAGTTGTGTGTTTCCTTAATAGGTAGGAAGTGGGCTGACTTGGTCAGTCTATCCACTATCACGCAAATAGTATCGTTTCCTCGCTTAGTCTTTGGCATCTTGGTGATAAAAGCCATAGTCACCATTTCGCACTTCCAGGTGGGAAGTTCAGGCTGTTGTAGCAAACCTGACGGCTTTTGATGTTCAGCTTTGACTTGCGCGCACGTCAAACATTTGGCTACATAAGTAGCTATAGACTTTTTCATGCCTATCCACCAATTATTTGCCTTCAAATCCTGATACATCTTGTCACCTCCAGGATGAACAGAATACTTAGAACTGTGGGCTTCTTGGAGGATAACATCCCATAGTCCTCGATAGATTGGAACCTATATTCGTCCATTTAATCTTAGGATTCCATCCTTGCCATAAGATAACTGCTCAGCAGTTACTCCCAACTTTTCATTAGGATAGTTAGCTTCTAATACAGCTTCCTTCTGAGCGGCTAACAATCTTTCATTTAAACTGTTCTTTAATTCAATGCTCTTGGCATTGATTCTTATGGGCTTAACTCTTTCCTTTCTGCTCAATGCGTCGGCGACCACATTCGCCTTGCCTGGATGGTACCGGATTTCACAATCATAATCATTCAGTGTCTCCATCCATCGGCACTGCCTCATGTTCAGATCCTTCTGATTAAACAGATGTTGAAGGCTCTTGTGATCAGAATAGATCACGCACTTGGTACCATACAAATAATGCCTCCATAGCTTTAGTGTAAATACAACGGCACCCAACTCCAAGTCGTGGGTGGTGTAATTCTTCTCGTGCACTTTTAGTTGTAGGGAAGCAGAGGCAATAACCTTGCCTTTCTGCATGAGCACACACCCCATACCAGTGTGTGATGCGTCGCAGTATACTACAAATTCTTCTATTCCATCAGGCAATGTCAACACGGGAGCATTGCTCAGTTTCTGCTTAAGTATATCAAACGATTCTTGTTGCTTAGGACCCCAATCAAACTTAATATTCTTTCTAGTCAACGAAGTTAGGGGTACTGCAATCCTTGAAAAATTCTCAATAAAATGCCTGTAGTATCCTGCCAGACCCAAAAAGCTACGAATCTCTGTGGGCGTCTTCGGCTCTTGCCAATTCATGACAGCTTCAACCTTAGCGGGATCCACCTGGATACCTCGCTCACTAACCACGTGTCCAAGAAACTGGACTTCACGAAGCCAAAATTCACACTTTGAAAACTTGGCATAAAGTTTCTCTTGTTAAAGCAGTGAAAGAATACAACGAAGGTGCTTCTCATGGTCAGCTTGATTCTTCGAGTAAATAAGAATATCATCGATGAAGACGATGACAAATTTATCCAAGTAGGGCTTGCAGACGCGGTTCATGAGATCCATGAACGCTGCTGGTGCATTAGTGAGCCCAAAAGGCATCACTAAGAACTCGTAGTGACCATAACGAGTTCTAAATGCAGTCTTGTGCACATCTTCATCTCTAACTTTCAGTTGATGATAGCCTGACCTCAAATCGATCTTATTTGAGAAGTAACTTGCCCCTTGCAATTGATCGAACAGATCGTCGATCCTGGGCAATGGATATCTATTCTTGATAGTGACTTTGTTAAGCTCGCGATAATCGATGCATAGACGCATCGATCCATCCTTCTTCTTTACAAACAGGATTGGTTACATTATTTTTTTCATATTAATTATCATACTCAACATTTCACCATATTTTCTGTTAACCGTGACCTCAAAATTGTAAAAAAAAAACAATGTTATTTTTACTACGTATATATTTATAAAAAACAAGAGAAAAATATATATAAATAAATTTATTCATGTGTATATATATAATAAAATAAAAGTTATAATTTGATTTTAAATAATCGTGTCAATTCAACATTCACAGGTTAGGATTAATTCAAAAACTGAATTCGCAACTCAAACTTCTGTTTGGATTATCAACCTATATACTTTTTCCAACCAACGTATTATATTTTTTGTTTTTTTATTTGTTATTTATCTCGAACAAATCTTTAGAATTTTTTTTTTATTTTCAAATGTAAACAAAAATTATCAATGTAGTCAATTAGAGATGTTCATTCTTGAATTAGACTCGAAATGTTGAAATCTAAACTGAACTAAATTCGGATAACCAAATCGAATTCCAGTATCAATAAACCAATGTAAAAACTATAAAAAAACATATGAAAGTAATTTTACAAAATGAAATAGCAAACATACCCACGGAGTCCTATATTAAACCTTTCTTTTGCAAGGCTAACATAATTTTTATGTTATTACATATATCTTGTTCATGATAATAAAATAAGTTAATTACACAGATGGACTCTATGGTTTATAGCTAGTTTCACCTTTGGGTATTAACTTTTTTTTAACTGGTTTAGATTTTATGGTTTCAATTTTGTATCATCTTTGGGTACTAACACCATATAATGACTAAAATACCCTTACATTTTTTATTTTTATTTTATCAATATAATACATTTGGGTACTAACACCTAATTTATTTAAGTTTAAATCAATTTTACAAAATCTATTTATTTTTTTATTTTCATCTTTTTATTATATCTCTTAATTAACATAAAATCAATTTATTTTTTTATTCTTATTTTTTAGTAAATTTCTTATTTAACATAAAATATACTAGTTACACCATTATTTTTTAAATAGATATTTTAAGTAAAATATACTAGCTATATAGTTTTATGTAAATTAAATATCTTACTCGTTTTAAATAATGGAAACCTTACTTGTTTTCAATTTTGGATAGATATGATAGATATGGGAAGGTTCAAATGAAAAACACTAGTTAACGCGAAAACTCAAAAACTAACTAAAAAAACATAAAAAACATACCAATTTTTTTTTTACCAATTTTCGCTATTTAAACTATATAAAAAATTCTCAATTTTTTTTTTTGTAGTGCACATGTGTAATAGTACACATGTGTACTACAAAATAAAATTATGTAGTTTAAAAAGCGATTTTTAATAAAAATTTGTAAAAAAAAAAAAATTGGTGTGTTTTTTAGGCTTTTTTAGTTAGTTTTCGAGTTTTCGCGTTAAAAGTGGTTTTCATTTGAACCACCCCCATGATAGATAATAATAATAAATATCTTTCATTTAAATTAAAAATAAACATGTATAAAGTTGTTAGTTTTAAATAATATAAACCTTACTCGTTTTCAATTTTGGATTCAACTAACATGTATTGAGTAAACTTTTTCAACTGTGTATTTAATTTTTTAGAACGGAATTGTGCATATAAATAGTTTTATATTAATATGTATTTTATATCTCAGTGATCAATATAATAAATATAGAAACGGTATAAGTTCTAAAATAGTAAAATGTAAATGAACAAAAAAAATACTTATGTTAAATAAGAAATTTAATAAAAAGATGAAAATAAAAAAAATAAATAGATTTTATGTTAATTAATCTTAATATAATAAAAAGATGAAAATTAAAAACAATGGATTTTGTAAAATTGATTTCAACTTAAGTAAAATTAGGTGTTAGTACCCAAAGGTGTTACATTGATAAAATAAAATAAAAATGAAAGGGTATTTTAGTCATTATATGGTGTTAGTACCCAAATGTGTTACAAAATTGAAACCATAAAAAAAAAAACAACAACCTAAACCTGTTAAAAAAAGTTAACACCCAAAGGAGAAACTAGCTATAAACCATATGGTTCATATGTATAATTAACTCTAATAAAATATACAAAAGTCAGTAAATGTAAAACTTGCAATATATCAATTGTATGCTGTAAACTAATTTTCAAAATAAGTAGCAAAAGGGAAATAAAAGGAAATAAATACATGGAGTAGGAGGTGGGTGCCCCAAAAATATTCCTGTATCTATTATATGAAATTTTAAATATATAATATTGATATGCTGGTCGTCATTGTTTTTTATACACATAATACAAAATAACATGGTTAAGTCCAAATTAAAGTACAATACTTTGTGGTCACAGTGATCGTGATAATTTTAATTCTATGAGAAACTGACAAGAGGAAAAATAACGTTTGTATATAACAATTTTCTTCTGTTAAAAAACAAATTAAATCAACAAGAGGAAAAATAACGTTTGTATATAACAATTTTCTTCTATTAAAAAAACTAACTAAATCAATGATAATTTTAGTAAGTTAAATTTATCCAATAATATTAGGAGTGAGAAGCTATTAAGTGAGACTTTCCTTGATTTTTATAACTAAAACATCATTTTGGTAAATATTTTTGAAACTACACGTAAATATTATTTCCACCAACACTCTTTTGAAAAAAAAAAAAAAAAGAACTTTACATTTTTATATTAAAAACACAATTCCCTACATGTTAAAAGTCAAAACAAATAATAACAATCCAACTCATCTAGATCCGTGGCTCAGAGGAGTTCTCACGGTTCTTATAACTCGGTATATTTCTCATTTTACCCAATCTCTATCTCCCTCTCTCTCTCTCTCTCTCTCTCTCTCTCTCTCTATCTATATATATAGGTAAAGAGTACTGTACAAATGCCCTTATCGTACATTACGTACGCGCCAATCTCAGCCGTCGGATCTTTTATCGCGCATTGAATTCGCATGTTGGTTTTTTAGTAACAATTTCGCATGTGATCATTTTTGATGAAATCGCATGTTTTTTGTAACAATTTCGCATGTGATAATTTTGATGAAATAGCATGTTTTTTTGTAACAATTTCGCATGTGGTAATTTTGATGAAATCGCATGTTAAAAAAACAACATGCGAAATTGTTATAAAAAACAACATGCGATTTCAATGCCGGAAGATGATCTGACGGCTGAGATTGTACCGTACGTAATGTACGATAAGCGCATTTGTATGATAACCGGCCTCTATATATATATATAGAGAGAGAGAGGAGGGATAGAAAGAAAACCCATATTAGTTAAGAAAATTAAGAAACACAAATGAATATATCTCATTTTGCCACGTGTTACACATTTTTCAGCCAAATCTAAGTATCCATCACGCGTTCTAGCCCAAAGAAACGATCTTGCCTTTATATCTCCAATTTATCTTTGACACCTTCGTCGTTTTGTTATTAAAATTTGCATCGTTCCTGACTCTCCAAAGTGTCTAGCACACCGTAGCCATGACCATCTATCTATTATACTAAAGCAAAATAAAGGTTGACTTTTTGACTTTGAGGTGGCTGCTTTCTTTGGCCAGATAATTGTGAATTTGGGCGGCATTCTCCTTCTTCCTACATACGCTTCTTCAAGTTGGTAACCTAATCAATTTTCTCAATCAATTAAAGCAAATTGATTACTCTTTAAATCTCAAAACCTAATCAAATTGATTTCTACAGGCTATCATCTTTCACCCACATTCAAAATTACAAACCCTAAAATCTCATATACGGCTTCATCTGTAGCGATTGTACCTGGCCATACCCACTTCAGAAATCCCTAAAACTCAATCATTTGAACTCTCATCTAGGTATGTTTTCTTTGATTTTTATGATGTAATCCGATTAGAGCATCGGCCGATTCTCATTTTCATTCGAAATCATCAATTGCATATTTTCTGATTACTTCAGTTCAGATGGCTTCTTTGTCCGATTCTGTTTTTTTTTTTTTTTTTGTAGCATCTGTTGCAAAAGGTATGTCTATCATCAACAATTATCAGCATACTGATCGTTACATCCGTTGATTCCAATACAAATACATTATCACTGACAGTCTTCAAGGTAAGTTGAAAATCAGAAGCATTAAACTGAAAATTCAATTCTATTTTGGGGTAAAACGATTGTTTGAGGATTTGTTATATATCGATTGATTTATTTTACCATAGTTGATATTGATTTTTTTCTTATTGCAGCTTACCTTTGATCACCTCTTCTTTTTCTTTAATTTTCAATAGGATGAAACTCTATTATCTATTACAGGTAAAGTTGTTCTCTTTCTTCTTTTAGTGATATGTTTACGTTTCATTTGTTTGTGTTTGCTTTATTTGTAGAGATTGGTCTAGGTTACTGAAACAAAGCTCCTTTTGGTAAGACATGAATTAGGGCTTCGTCACTTTTTAGAAATTGAGATGTTATTATTGTTCCCCAATTATATGACCTGATGATTCATGGTCTTTCTGATTCAGTAATTGTACCATATACTTTTACTGTGGTTGTGAAGGACTAAACTTTTTGTATGCTTAAACGACTTATTACAACAAGGGCATACAAAAGAAAGGGATACTTTAAGTTTTCTTTTGTGAATCAAAGGTACAACAGTTTTTAGTGTATAAAGAAAGATCCTTTGACCTTTGAGTAGGTTAACGGCCACCGACTCACCATTACATGGCATGCCAGGTCCATAGTTGTTAATAGCGAGTAGCGGAACAAGCTACCTATACGCTACTTAGCGAAAGCGATGAAATGGTAGGCGCTATTTCATGTTTAGCGATACACTAGAAGATATTTTTAGAAATATTTTATGTGTCTTTTTTCAGTATTTTAATGCTGTTTTTGTATGTATATTTAAAAAAAACGAAAATTTTGCTATTTTATTGTCACACCCTGGCTTTGCGGAAGCGTGGTTAATTTTGGTGTGACTTCTTAATACCATAGCTTAATCATACCAAAGCTATATGAGTAAAAAAAAAACATGCAAGATCATCCATTAAGTTTTGAAAACCAAATACAGTACCATTGTTTTAACCAACAACCATAACCTTGTTCAACAAACATTACAAAATCGAAACATAACATAAACATGGTTTAAGGACTGTGTCTTGTCCAGGAAAGAGACACATCCCCTAAACCCCGGATGACCTTGGAAACTAGTGCAGCGGAAAACATGCCATACCGTGCCAGATCTCGTTAATTTCCTGAAATACATGTAAGTTGAAAAATCAACAATAATGTTGAGCGAGTTCATGTGCAAGTGAGTAAGTAAAACACTTGTAAGTATAAAAGTTTCCTGGTATGTAGCAGTGTAAGGAAAAGAGATCACCAATGGTTTGCAAGGCCATTAGCATGTTGTGAAATGCAAGTAGGAAGACACAACCCTAGCCGATTTTTGCGTTGGGCAACCAAGTCACTCCAGGTCCGTTCTGTTGGTCCTCAGAGAGGTCCGTTCTGTTGGGCCTAGAGCTGGGCTCGCTACACCCAGATAGATCTACCGCTTAAGTCCCTCGGTGTTCTAACTACCCATTCACATGATCTAAGTAGTAAACCTCCTTACGTTAACATACCGTGTATAATAGTACTTGTAAACAAAGTAACATGTATTTCACCCCCGCAGTTAAGAAAACTGAAAACAGTTAGAGAAAAGGGGGACATGAACTCACTGTCGGTGCGTCTCTACCAAGTGTCTCCAAATCTGAAAGCTGTGCGACGACCTACAAGTGCTAATTCTATTAGACGGATGGCCGTGCCTTAGCTTTTATAGTTAAGGTTTTGGAAATAGTTAGACAACTATTTCGTGTTTACGTTTTGTATATACTTGGTAGTTATAATCCTTCCCAAGGGTGGGGGATACAATACATGTGCGTAAGTTACGTTTTATCAATCGTGTGGTAATGTAATTACCGGTGTAACTTATATATTCATGGTGAAAGCGTTCGCAAAATTTTGGAATCATTAACGCTTGTAAATATTATTTTTACTCTAAAATAATATTTATGTATTTTCACAAAATAATCATAAACAGTGTTGTGACAAAATATATTTATCACGTTACATTTAGTGAAAATCCCACCTCCGAATATTTAGTAAATAAAGTTCTGGCGAAATTTATGTTTCGAAAATATGTCAAAAATAGTTCTAACACTTGTTGTGTAAATAATTCTAAGTGTTAGGTTTTTAGAAAATTTCGCCAGAGTTTCCTCTGTAACTGGAGGTGGCCACGCTTTCAAGCGTATCATTTTCTTTTAACAAATCAATTCAACAACTTCTTTATTCAATCAAACAATTTCCGACACATCAAACTAGTCGATAAGTATGTAAATCGCATAATCGCATGAACTTGTAGCTTTTCCGTATCTATAATGTAAATCCCATTATATTTTGTAGATCTTTATATAAAGTAACTTTAATCTTGTAAAAACCTCGTTTTTGGAGAAATCCGTCTTTACAACTTCTAGTTATCTTTTACAAAAATGGTTACTTGTCGGATCTTTTCATTTCACAAGTGTTTACACACTTGTGGTTTGTAAAATCATGTTTATTAGTGTAAGATCCATCTTTTTAGAAAACATGACTTATTTAACGTGTGGTTCTTTGAAAATACCACTTGCAGATACGTAGATCCGCTAGTTTTAAACACTATTGTACAAGTTAAATCACTTTTACACAAATAAACATTTTTACACAAGTTCATGTCTCTTGTGTGGTAGAGTTTCACCTTTTAACCCTTGTGTTAACCAAGATAAGCTTATGTTAAGATCAACGATCTTACCAAACCGGGTTAAATGGTGATCCGAGCTACCACAATCATAGATCGGGTCTAGATAAACACATCTTTCAAGTACTACAACTTTTACACAAGTTGTAAGCTATTAACCACCATCTTTATAGTTTTTACTAGACTTTAACGCTTCAAAATGTATGTTTACGATATTTCACCGACAAAATTCCTTTTAACCACCTTAGATATGATCAAATAAGAGTTTTAAGTGTTATACCTCTAGCTCTAAGCTAGGGAAGATTCTTGGTGGAAAATGGGTGGATAAAAGCTAACGGAAGTGGTCCTTCGCGCTCCGAGTGCACCAAAGCTCCTAATACGTGACCTTTGATGTGTGTATGATGATGGAATGCAAGAACCAAACTCGAAAATATGATGGGTGGGTGTGGGGAGTTCGGCCGAGAGCTAGGTAGAGGGAAAGAGAGTGTGAAAGTTGGTGTTTGATTGTGAAGATTATGTTGGCTAATCCCTTGTACTTATAGGCAATTTTAGTGATTATGGACCAATGGATTTAGTGTCTTTAGGATATTAGACATAACACAATATAATAATCAATCTTGTACTCTTGTGTTCCCCATGGTTGGGGCCGATTCCAATGGGGGGGGGGGGGGGTATCTAGTTCGATTGTAACCAAGTAGTTAGGAGGTTAATTATGTTAACTAAGTTATGTTAAGTGTTTAACCTCGTTGGTAATATATAGCGTGTTATGACGGGTGTTAGGGTAATCAGGGACCCTAACTGGCTCAGAAAAATATAAATAGTGAAAATAGTAATATTTTCATGTTCCGGGTATAATCCGGTTGTTCGGTTGGATAGTAATCCGTTAAAGCGTTACAAAAGCTTTAAAGTGTCGTTATTGTTATTTTTAGTGACACATCTTGTTTCCAACACTTTAGAAAGTGTCTAGTAGTATTTTCCCCATGTTTTGGCACTTTACTAGTCAGCTAGAAGCTGGATTATTTATCAAAGTGCTGTGTTTTGTACTTAAAGTACGTTTTTGGCACACCCAATCAGTGTATCTTATTCCTAGAGACGCAGTTCCACAATCCTTATAACCCTACACTCACTACCAGTGTAGTCAGATATTTGAGGCTCTTAACAGGCCTTAGAGGCAGTGTCTGCCTGATGCTGGTTATATCAGCATGTTCACTGTGTATCCGTTTAGTGCTACTGTGCTTTTTGTGCATCATGTTTGTCACCAAGGTTCAGCATGTAAATAATGTAGTGACAGCAAATAAAGTATGATGCAAGTAAGTGCATGTATCAGTATGCAGGTAGCAGTTTATCAGCAATTTCAGTTAAGCACAGTAATTTAGCAGTAATTAATCATTAATTAAGTCGTACGGATACCTGGTTTAGTGCGGGTTGTCACATTCTCCCCCCGTTAAATAAATTTCGTCCCGAAATTTAAGTTCTGCTTGTAGATGCAGAGTTCTTAGGAAAAAGGTGGGGGTATTTCTCTTTCATCCGGTCCTCACGTTCCCAGGTGAATTCAGGACCATGTCTGGCATTCCAACGAACTTTGACGAGTTTGACACTGCTCCGGCGGGTCTTGTTAACTTTCCAATCCGTGACCTCAACAGGTTCTTCAACGAAGTGGAGCGTGTCGTCAATATGAATCTCGTCGATGGGAATGGCAACGTCGACTTGAGTTGGACTTTTCTTTAGATTGGATACATGAAATGTATCGTGAACGCCATTCAGTTCAGCAGGTAGGTCCAACTTGTATGCTACTGTTCCAATTCTTTCCAGAATTCTGAAAGGACCAATGTAGCGCGGATTTAACTTCCCACGCTTTCCAAAGCGTGCCACCCCCTTCCAGGGTGAAACTTTCAATAACACCATTTCTCCAACTTGGAAATCCACATGCTTCCGGTTTGGATCCGCATAGGCCTTTTGTCTGTGGCGAGCTGCTTCGATGCGTTTAAGTATTTGCGCAATCTTGTCTGTCGTCTCTTGGACGATCTCGGGGCCAGCAAGCTGCCTATCACCTGCGTCAGACCAACATAGGGGTGATCGGCACTTGCGTCCGTATAGGGCTTCAAATGGCGCGACACCAATACTGGTGTGGTAGCTGTTGTTGTATGAGAATTCAACCAAAGGTAAGTGTTTATCCCAGCTACCGCCCAAATCCATAACACATGCCCTCAGCATGTCTTCCAAAGTTTGTATCGTTCGCTCGCTCTGGCCGTCAGTTTGCGGATGGAATGCAGTGCTCAGATTCAACTGTGAGCCAAAGGCTTCTTGGAAGGATTGCCATATCCTTGACACAAACCTTCCGTCTCTATCAGAGATAATCGAGAGAGGTACTCCATGGCGTGCGACAATCTCTCTCATGTAAATTTCCGCGAGTTTACTAGTACTGTCTTTCTCTCTGATTGGCAGAAAGTGTGCGGACTTTGTTAGGCGGTCAACTATCACCCAAATCATGTCATGGCCTCTTGGCGTTCTTGGCAATTTCGTAATAAAATCCATGGAGATTTGTTCCCATTTCCACTTGGGAATCTCAGGTTGTTGCAGTAGCCCTGAAGGCTTCTGGTATTCCGCTTTAACCTTAGCGCACGTTAAACATTTGCTCACGTAAACAGCAACATCGCCTTTCATCCTAGGCCACCAATAATATTCCTTGAGATCCTGGTACATCTTATCCGATCCAGGGTGGATAGAGTACCGTGACTTGTGCGCTTCGTCGAAAATAACTTTCCTTAGTCCACCAAACAGAGGAACCCAAACCCTTTTCTCAAAACCTAACGTTCCTTCCTCGTTTGGTACCAAAAGCTTCTCCATTCCACGGAGATATTCTTCCTCAAGGTTTCCCTCCTTGAGAGCTTCCTTTTGTGCGGCACGAATGCGCAAGGAAAGGTCGGTTCGTATGATCATTTCCAAAGCCCTGACCCTTATGGGCTTGATTCTCTCTTTACGACTTAGGGCATCGGCGACTACATTCGCCTTCCCTGGATGATACTTTATCTCGCAGTCGTAGTCGTTTAGCAACTCAACCCATCGTCTTTGCCTCATATTCAACTCCTTCTGGTTGAATATATGTTGTAAGCTCTTATGATCTGTGAAGATTGTGCACTTCGTACCATAAAGGTAATGTCTCCAGATCTTTAAAGCAAAAACCACTGCGCCAAGCTCTAGATCATGCGTGGTATAGTTCTTTTCGTGCACTTTCAGTTGACGTGATGCGTAAGCAATGACCTTTTGGCGTTGCATCAACACACAACCCAATCCTTGACGCGATGCGTCGCAGTATACCACAAAATCGTCGGTACCTTCTGGTAGAGCTAAGATTGGCGCGTTACAAAGCTTATCCTTTAGTATCTGGAATGCTTCATCCTGTTTGATTCCCCAATCAAACATCTTATCCTTCTGCGTGAGGAGCGTCAAAGGTTGAGCGATCTTTGAAAAGTCCTCGATGAACCTCCGATAGTAGCCAGCCAAACCCAAGAATTGCCGAATCTCAGTTGACGTCTTTGGCGTTTCCCAATCCTTGATCGCCTCGATCTTTGTTGGGTCCACGTGGATTCCATCTCCATTTACCACGTGCCCAAGGAATTGGACTTCTCGTAGCCAAAACTCGCACTTGGAGAATTTGGCGTACAGTTGTTCCTTCTTCAGCAGTTCTAGAATGGCTCTAAGATGCTGCTCGTGTTCAGCCTTCGTCTTTGAATAAATCAAAATGTCGTCGATGAATACAATCACGAACTTGTCCAAGTACGGCTTGCAAACCCTATTCATCAAGTCCATAAAGACTGCAGGTGCGTTTGTCAGGCCAAACGGCATAACAAGGAACTCGTAGTGTCCATAACGAGTTCGGAAGGCTGTTTTCGGGATACTTTCCTCTTGAATCCTTAACTGATGGTATCCCGATCGAAGATCGATTTTAGAGTAAAAGCTAGAGCCTTGCAGTTGATCAAACAGATCGTCGATTCTTGGCAGAGGGTACCTATTCTTGATCGTTAGCTTGTTCAATTCTCGGTAGTCGATACACATGCGGAAACTACCGTCCTTTTTCTTGACAAACAGGACCGGAGCTCCCCAAGGCGAGAAGCTTGGTCGGATAAAACCCTTGTCTAACAACTCTTGAAGTTGTGTCGACAATTCCTGCATCTCAGACGGAGCAAGTCTGTAAGGTGCCTTAGCTACAGGCGCGGCGCCTGGAACTAAGTCAATGTGGAACTCTACTTGCCTCTGAGGTGGTAATCCAGGTAAGTCTTCTGGGAAGACTTCTGGGTATTCCCTCACGACAGGGATGTCTTCGATTCTTGGCTCAGCAGCCTTCTTATCCACGATGTGTGCCAGGAAAGCAACACATCCTTTCTGTAAACACTTCCTTGCTTTCAAGCAGCTGATAAATCTTAGCGGTGTGTCACGCTTCTCTCCGTGAACCACAATTGTCTCACCATCATCGGTTGGGATACGAACAACTTTCTCGTGACATACTATCTCAGCCTTGTTGCCTGACAACCAATCCATTCCTACCACCACGTCGAAGCTTCCCAATTGGACTGGTAGTAGATCCAAAGTAAACTCACGTTCTCCCAATTCTATCACACAGCCTCTGATTACTTCGTTGGCTTCAACTAACCTTCCATTAGCTAATTCGATCGAGTAGGGAATATCTAACTTATTGGCGGCTAACCCAAGCATATTCTTAAATTCTAACGATACGAAGCTATAATCGGCACCAGTATCAAATAAAACGGATGCATAGCGTTGATTGATAGGGAACGTACCGGTAACAACATTGGGATCCTGGCGCGCTTCCCTAGCTTCGAGTTGGAACACTCTACCACGGGCTTGGTTCAACGTTGGGCAGTTCTTCTTAAAATGCCCGATTTCCCCGCAGTTATAGCATCCGAGTCTCTGCCCGTTTCCACCCCCATTTCCAGCTGGGGTGTTGTTCTGGTTGGCATTGCCAGCCTGATTCGCATTGTTGCCTCGATTTCTGTTTCCTCCAAAATTTCCTTGTGGGCGATTCCCATTTCCACCACGGTCATCATTCCTATTTCCATATCCTCCCTGGCCTCCTTGACCGGCAGGGGCCCAACAAGTGTCTTTCGAGTGCCCACGTTTCCCACATACTTCGCATACTTTTAGCCCACATTGACCAGAATGGTGACGCTGGCAGGCATTACACTTGGGCTGGGTGCCCATATATCCCCTTCCTTTCCTTCCACTGCCAGCTGTAACCTGAGCTGGCGCGTTGGGTGCTCCTCTCTTACCATCACCGCTAATGCCTTGCTTGAAGTTCGAGAACTTTCTTTTGTTACTTCCTGATGACTCAACATGAGTCTCTTTCTCCTTTGTCTTGACATCACCAAACTTGTTCAGACGAATGGCCTCTTCTGTGAGAGCCACGCTTAAATCAATCGCCTCGGTAATTGTCGCAGGCTTTGAAGAGGTCACCATACTTATGATTTGGGGAGCCAAACCCCAAATGAAGCGCTCGATTCGCTTGTATTCAGGCGTAACCATGTAAGGAACCACTTGAGATAAGTCGTGAAACCTTTGGACGTATTCTGCAACCTTTGGTCCATCCATCTTTAAATGCCAAAATTCAGTCTCCAACTTCTGAATTTCCGCGCGAGAACAGTACTTTCTGCGCATAAGTTCTTTCAATTCGGCCCAAGTCAGCGCGTAGGCGGCAGCTTCGCCCAGAGTCTGTACTTGCAGATTCCACCAAGAGAGGGCTCCATCCAAGAATAGCCCTGAAATGTATGTGACTTGCTGATCCTCTGCGCATTTGCTCATGCGTAAAACAGAATCGGTTTTCTCAGCCCAGCGGGTGAAGGCAACTGCACCTCCTGTGCCATCGAAGTTGACCGGTTTGCAGTCTAAAAACTGCTTGTAGGTGCATCCTGCACGTATGTTAAAACATGTGATTGGCATTAGCATCATCGCTAAAATCTCCAACTAGTTCATGGTAGGTCCAAATGGCTTGGTATTACCGTGAGGTGGATTGTTGTTGCCCTGGTTAACACTTCCGCTCGCTCCTGGCTGAGATGCTGCGTACTGTGCTATGGCAGCTGCAATGACCTGCTGTAGCTCTGCCTCATTAGTAGGCATTGGCGTTGGGCGTTTCGGCGGCATCTTCTAAAAGATGGTTTCACGTAGGTTAGGTCATAATAAGTAGAGTGTACGTAAGTATACAACAGTATCAACACATAACATCTCATGTTATCAATCACATAACATCTCATGTTATAAATAGATCACCCATATTGATAGCTTCTGCAATGGTTGAGGGCTTTGAGGTAGTAACCATACCCCTGATCTGGGGTGCAAGTGTCCAAATGAATCGTTCAATCCTTTTGAACTCCGGTTTGACTAAGTAGGGGGCGACCCTAGATAAGTCGTGCGATCGCTGGACAAGTTCAGGAATTTCTGGTTCGTCCATTTTCAAATTCCTGAACTCCACCTCAAGCTTCTAAGTTCCAGTCCTAAAACAACATTTCTTCTCAATCGTTTCCTTGAGCTCGTCCCAGCTCAGTGCATAAGCAACGTCTGTGCCAAGGGTCTGAACCTGGAGGTTCCATTTTGAGAGTGTGCCATCTAGAAATATCCCCTAGATATAGGTAACACTCTATTGGGGCGAACAGTTACTCATTCTTAGAATGGAGTCGGTCTTTTCGGACCAACGAACAAATGCAACGGCGCCTCCTGTTCCGTCAAAGTTCAAAGGCTTGCAGTTCAGGAACTGTTTATAGGTGCAGCCAGTTGGAGGGTTATTTCTAGTAACGCCATCGTTGTACTTAGAGCGGAGGGCTTCATGTCGTGCATTTATCTGTGAGGTGCGTTCTTGCAGCTCGGCTTCTGTCCTTGGCAACGTACTGGTGTTTGTGTCACGTCTGGGTGACATTCCCTTTTGTCGAAGTGGTGTGAAGCGGGTTAGACAACGTTTCAATTGTCTATGAGGTGTATATAGCAACATAAGCCATCATGTAATCACCCAATTTCACACGTAAATATACTCACTGTATGAGTAGGGAAGTAAATTTCTGAGCCTTCACATAGGCTTGCCAATTTGGCTTGTTGCTCGTAATAGAATGAACTCGAGGCTACATCGCCTTGGTCATTTTAAGTTATTTCCTGCTGCATTGGTTATCATTAGCTTGACCCGCAGAGTCCACCAGGATTCCTGTGCACTACAAATCGTTATTACGTGGGCCCCCGTAATAATAAATTGTCTTGCACGGTTACCCCAAATTTTCTCTCGTCCAAGCAGATGATCAATCAAGGAGCAACAGTAGGTGCATTGGCATGAACAGGGTCATGCTCCAATGCGGGGTCAGGAGCAGCGCCCGCCTCAGGGGCCACGGCCGACTCCGGATCAAAAACTCCATCTCAAGATTAACTGGATCAACAAACACAGGGGTCGACAGGGGCTACAGGATCCCCCAAGGGCTGGTCTAAGTGCATGAACTCAATGTCATGGTCTGGATCAACACCAGGTGGAAAAACAGAATTGTCCTCATTATCGCGATCAAACTCAAAGCTGTGTGCGGGAACTGGTGCAGCTGATGACGCCATATCAGGGTCGGCGTCGTGTGAGTAGTGCTGCACTCCCTGTGTATGCAAAGATGCGGATGTCAGAAACTCAAATGAGTATGGGATAGGGGAATGGGCATGAGTTTCCCCTGCAGAAGCGTCCGCATGCAGTATTCTAATACCAGCATCAATAGGGCCCTGCCCTCGAATGGGTCCTCCTCCAGTAGATCGTTATCGTCGTCAGAGGCCACGTCGGGAGGGCATATCATCAACAGAATAAGCGGCAAGGGGGCAAATTCCCAACAAGATGGCCATCAGTAGGCTCTGCTACGACTTCAGGTAGCGCAAAAGGGCTGAAAGTCGTCATTGTCTGTGCCGGTAGTATCGGAAATGTACACCTCGTGCTTCGATGAAACTATGTCGTCTGCTACTATGGCCATGGGATTCGTAGTGTCCATCTTTCTAGTACATGATGAAAGCATGACGTTTGTAACACAAACACATATACGTATGATAATCAATCATATAATCATATAATCACATAAGTCACCAAGTAAGGTATCACGTAATTCTCCTAGTCTTACTAGCCAATATCATCCAGTCTACAAGACTGCTCTATCCTCCACCTTGTCCACTTAGATTGCTCCTCAGTCGTCATGACTGAGCCTACTCTTCCTAGCCTTGCTAGCCCACTACCTCGGTCACCTAGACCGAGCCTCGATCCTCCAGATCGAACCTATAACAAACCAACGTGCTCAACTACTTCGATCACCTCGATCCTCCAGACCGATCCTCAGCCCTCCAAGCTGAGCCTATAATTAATAAAATGTGCTCAACATTTGTTTGTAAAAAGTTTTGGATCTGGACTTAAGTGGTATGCAGAAAAATGTTTTCGTGAGAGCCCTAGTGATCATAGTCTAGACTCGAGAAAGAATCCTAGTTCGCTATGAACCTGGCTCTGATACCAAGCTGTCACACCCTGGCTTTGCGGAAGCGTGGTTAATTTTGGTGTGACTTCTTAATACCATAGCTTAATCATACCAAAGCTATATGAGTAAAAAAAAACATGCAAGATCATCCATTAAGTTTTGAAAACCAAATACAGTACCATTGTTTTAACCAACAACCATAACCTTGTTCAACAAACATTACAAACTCGAAACATAACATAAACATGGTTTAAGGACTGTGTCTTGTCCAGGAAAGAGACACATCCCCTAAACCCCGGATGACCTTGGAAACTAGTGCAGCGGAAAACATGCCATACCGTGCCAGATCTCGTTAATTTCCTGAAATACATGTAAGTTGAAAAATCAACAATAATGTTGAGCGAGTTCATGTGCAAGTGAGTAAGTAAAACACTTGTAAGTATAAAAGTTTCCTGGTATGTAGCAGTGTAAGGAAAAGAGATCACCAATGGTTTGCAAGGCCATTAGCATGTTGTGAAATGCAAGTAGGAAGACACAACCCTAGCCGATTTTTGCGTTGGGCAACCAAGTCACTCCAGGTCCGTTCTGTTGGTCCTCAGAGAGGTCCGTTCTGTTGGGCCTAGAGCTGGGCTCGCTACACCCAGATAGATCTACCGCTTAAGTCCCTCGGTGTTCTAACTACCCATTCACATGATCTAAGTAGTAAACCTCCTTACGTTAACATACCGTGTATAATAGTACTTGTAAACAAAGTAACATGTATTTCACCCCCGCAGTTAAGAAAACTGAAAACAGTTAGAGAAAAGGGGGACATGAACTCACTGTCGGTGCGTCTCTACCAAGTGTCTCCAAATCTGAAAGCTGTGCGACGACCTACAAGTGCTAATTCTATTAGACGGATGGCCGTGCCTTAGCTTTTATAGTTAAGGTTTTGGAAATAGTTAGACAACTATTTCGTGTTTACGTTTTGTATATACTTGGTAGTTATAATCCTTCCCAAGGGTGGGGGATACAATACATGTGCGTAAGTTACGTTTTATCAATCGTGTGGTAATGTAATTACCGGTGTAACTTATATATTCATGGTGAAAGCGTTCGCAAAATTTTGGAATCATTAACGCTTGTAAATATTATTTTTACTCTAAAATAATATTTATGTATTTTCACAAAATAATCATAAACAGTGTTGTGACAAAATATATTTATCACGTTACATTTAGTGAAAATCCCACCTCCGAATATTTAGTAAATAAAGTTCTGGCGAAATTTATGTTTCGAAAATATGTCAAAAATAGTTCTAACACTTGTTGTGTAAATAATTCTAAGTGTTAGGTTTTTAGAAAATTTCGCCAGAGTTTCCTCTGTAACTGGAGGTGGCCACGCTTTCAAGCGTATCATTTTCTTTTAACAAATCAATTCAACAACTTCTTTATTCAATCAAACAATTTCCGACACACCAAACTAGTCGATAAGTATGTAAATCGCATAATCGCATGAACTTGTAGCTTTTCCGTATCTATAATGTAAATCCCATTATATTTTGTAGATCTTTATATAAAGTAACTTTAATCTTGTAAAAACCTCGTTTTTGGAGAAATCCGTCTTTACAACTTCTAGTTATCTTTTACAAAAATGGTTACTTGTCGGATCTTTTCATTTCACAAGTGTTTACACACTTGTGGTTTGTAAAATCATGTTTATTAGTGTAAGATCCATCTTTTTAGAAAACATGACTTATTTAACGTGTGGTTCTTTGAAAATACCACTTGCAGATACGTAGATCCGCTAGTTTTAAACACTATTGTACAAGTTAAATCACTTTTACACAAATAAACATTTTTACACAAGTTCATGTCTCTTGTGTGGTAGAGTTTCACCTTTTAACCCTTGTGTTAACCAAGATAAGCTTATGTTAAGATCAACGATCTTACCAAACCGGGTTAAATGGTGATCCGAGCTACCACAATCATAGATCGGGTCTAGATAAACACATCTTTCAAGTACTACAACTTTTACACAAGTTGTAAGCTATTAACCACCATCTTTATAGTTTTTACTAGACTTTAACGCTTCAAAATGTATGTTTACGATATTTCACCGACAAAATTCCTTTTAACCACCTTAGATATGATCAAATAAGAGTTTTAAGTGTTATACCTCTAGCTCTAAGCTAGGGAAGATTCTTGGTGGAAAATGGGTGGATAAAAGCTAACGGAAGTGGTCCTTCGCGCTCCGAGTGCACCAAAGCTCCTAATACGTGACCTTTGATGTGTGTATGATGATGGAATGCAAGAACCAAACTCGAAAATATGATGGGTGGGTGTGGGGAGTTCGGCCGAGAGCTAGGTAGAGGGAAAGAGAGTGTGAAAGTTGGTGTTTGATTGTGAAGATTATGTTGGCTAATCCCTTGTACTTATAGGCAATTTTAGTGATTATGGACCAATGGATTTAGTGTCTTTAGGATATTAGACATAACACAATATAATAATCAATCTTGTACTCTTGTGTTCCCCATGGTTGGGGCCGATTCCAATGGGGGGGGGGGTATCTAGTTCGATTGTAACCAAGTAGTTAGGAGGTTAATTATGTTAACTAAGTTATGTTAAGTGTTTAACCTCGTTGGTAATATATAGCGTGTTATGACGGGTGTTAGGGTAATCAGGGACCCTAACTGGCTCAGAAAAATATAAATAGTGAAAATAGTAATATTTTCATGTTCCGGGTATAATCCGGTTGTTCGGTTGGATAGTAATCCGTTAAAGCGTTACAAAAGCTTTAAAGTGTCGTTATTGTTATTTTTAGTGACACATCTTGTTTCCAACACTTTAGAAAGTGTCTAGTAGTATTTTCCCCATGTTTTGGCACTTTACTAGTCAGCTAGAAGCTGGATTATTTATCAAAGTGCTGTGTTTTGTACTTAAAGTACGTTTTTGGCACACCCAATCAGTGTATCTTATTCCTAGAGACGCAGTTCCACAATCCTTATAACCCTACACTCACTACCAGTGTAGTCAGATATTTGAGGCTCTTAACAGGCCTTAGAGGCAGTGTCTGCCTGATGCTGGTTATATCAGCATGTTCACTGTGTATCCGTTTAGTGCTACTGTGCTTTTTGTGCATCATGTTTGTCACCAAGGTTCAGCATGTAAATAGTGTAGTGACAGCAAATAAAGTATGATGCAAGTAAGTGCATGTATCAGTATGCAGGTAGCAGTTTATCAGCAATTTCAGTTAAGCACAGTAATTTAGCAGTAATTAATCATTAATTAAGTCGTACGGATACCTGGTTTAGTGCGGGTTGTCACATTTATAGGCATATATTATCGATGTTTATATTTAAAAAACCTATAATCCCGCTATTTCAACGCTATGGAGGCACCAAAATCAGATTGCGACTTATAATCGCATCACCACGCTCAACGCTATAGTGAGCGCTGCTATGCTTGCTATTAACAACACTGGTCAGGTCACCCCTGATGATGCTATTATGGTACTTTGGAATGACATGTCACCCATTTCAGTTCTGTACATGTGGAATGACACGCCTGTAAATATTTTTTTTATACTAATGAAAGAAAGTTTAATACCTTAAATTGACTTAAAAAATTGAGCATTTAAATGGAAAGGTGCATAAAGTGTCGTATTTTTGGCCTTACAACAATGTTGAATGAATTTGATGAAGATGAAGTATGGTATATTGTAAAGCTAAAGATAGTTTTGTAATGAATGGATGATGATTTTTGTGTTTAAATATTATATCATCAGGTACTTGATAGCATCTCACATGACAGACTACTATATGATTTTGAGAAAGAGAACGGAGAGATCCAACAACGTTATGGTGGAATATGGTAGAATGTGATACTGATGCACCCGTTGAACGCGCTTTATCCGAGGAGGTCGCTGTAAGTTTTTTTCTTTCTCTGTATTTATCTAGAAGTTTTTTTTAATAATAATAGTTATTTTTTGACAGGAATGCTGCATTTGCCTTTGCACATATGATGACGGAACTGAACTGCGTGAGCTCCCGTGCTGCCACCATTTCAACACCACGTGCATTGACAAATGGTTGTTCATCAAAATGATTTGGAGGATCTTAGCATGAAGAGTGATTTCTGGTAATTTTAAACCCATTTGACGAGTTTCCTTTTAGCTTAGAGTGAACAGTGAATCATTCAGATTATTGCCACCCCTACAACATATCCACATCGGATACGAAATTATTCATAAATGCGCGAACGACCACTGTCTCTCTTACGTATTATTGTTCCCCAATTATATGACCTGGTGATTCATGGTCTTTCAGATTCAGTAATTGTACCATATACTTTTACTGTGGTTGTGAAGGACTAAACTTTTTGTATGCTTAAACGACTTATTACAACAAGGGCATACAAAAGAAAGGGATACTTTAAGTTTTCTTTTGTGAATCAAAGGTACAACAGTTTTTAGTGTATAAAGAAAGATCCTTTGACCTTTGAGTAGGTTAACGGTCACCGACTCACCATTACATGGCATGCCAGGTCCATAGTTGTTAATAGCGAGTAGCGGAACAAGCTACCTAGAAGATATTTCATGTTTAGCGATACACTAGAAGATATTTTTAGAAATATTTTATGTGTCGTTTTTCAGTATTTTAATGCTGTTTTTGTATGTATATTTAAAAAAACTGGATAGAAATTTTTTCAAAAAGTGGTGGTTCAAATAACATGATATGCGTTTTTGTAACTTGGATAGAAATTTTTTCTTTATTTTTTTAGGGATCATTTACCGCCTGGGATATGATGGCTGATGCAAATATACCTCAAGGTGCCATTACGACGTCATAGAAGATAAAGATTTACAAAACGTTCGCCTCGCAGCTGATGGCTAGAAGAAAGTTTTTTATGATGTTCCGAGAAGAATTAGAGCAAAGCTATAACAAGGGTAACCTTATCTGGTGTTTGCTATAACAAGAGGTAATTTCTTCATGGTTTGATTTTTGTTTTATCATTTTAAATCTTTTTAAAACATATAAATATCCTGAACGAGTATACTTATATAGCATTTGATTTCCATTTTCATTTTTATAGATAGGCTGGTTGTTTTAAAAATATATTAATTTGGTTCAAGTTGAAGCAAAATCTGATCTTTTTATTAGAAACATGAAGTTGAAAAGTAATCTGAAGTAGCTGCAAATAGGAATGTAGAAATAAATGGCATAAGGGTGTGCTGGGTGTACTTGGTGAAGGGGTGTGCAGTGAGTATTCACCATGTGGGAACACCGCCCCTTAGACCCTTCACCATGCGGTAAATGGATACAAGCGGGGAATATTCACCGTGCAAGGGAAGAGGGGGGATGTTGTGCCCCACTATCTTCCAACCATATATGGTTCATTTGGCAATGATCTTAATACCATAGAAGCCAATTGGCAGGTAACATTTAATCTTTTGAAGCTTAGAATTAATAAAAGTATTATTACAGGTGCTAAAAATATACCCGTTTTGACCCGTTACTCGCCCCACCCATTTTACCAGATATAGTTAATATCATTATTATTACAGGTAAACAGGCGGTTGGTTAGCTTGGCAATGACCTATTAATGTGATCGATACATATTTTGCATTTGGTTCAGCATTGGATATTGAGTTTTGAAGCCGTTAACCGATGTGCGTTCTGTAAGTTTTCTTCAAAGGTTCAAACTTTTAGGTGGTCCATGTATCTAACCTAAAAAATAGGTCAAGTTAAAGCAAGATAGAGTGCACTTTAGCTGTACCTACTGATTGAGGTCAAGGTTGATGTGAGTTGCATTTGTTTTCTTGAAAATTTGCAATGTGGGTTGATGTGGGTTGCATTAGAAGTAGCCATATGAGTGGGTTGGTTAATGGGTCAATATTGATCGAGTCAGTTAGTGAAATTACAGGCCTTTGGTATTGGATGGCAATTTATATTTTTAATAATTATTAAAAATTTATATTTTTAATAATTATTATCCCACTAATTGTAACTTGCCCAGGTTCTAATCTTTTTCTCTCTCTATATATATACATATAGATACATACACATATGTATAAAACATGGTGGGTGTTTTTGTGTGAAAATTGAAATGGGTTTTGTTTGATTTGAGTTACGATTAGTGGGAACATGTTTGCCACTTTTGGGGCTTTGGTCACATGTGTTCCAAATGGTTTTTGTTAGGACATGAGTTTTTGGATTATTGCTATTTGAAATTTTAGTGTAAGACATGTTGAGTTTACATTTGGATGAATAATGAGATTTAAATCAGTCAAAATTTAAATGCGAGAATTAGGGGTGTTTGGAACTTGGATATGCTTTTTTAAAGAATTTATGTAATTTAAAGATTAATATAAAAATTGTATGGTTTACATACATGGGTATTTTGGTAATTCTACATTTTTTTATGTGAACTGTGAGTTTTATTTCATAATTTTGAGTTATTAAGTCTAAATAGTTGGGAAGTAAGATTCAAATTGTGAGAATTATGGGCATTTGGATATGTTATTTAAATTTTTTTTTTTTTTTTTAATTTAAGGATCTAATACAGTCAATTGTATGGTTTAAAATGCATGGGTAGTTAGGTAATTTTACATTTAGTATATAAATTATGGATTTTGTTTCACTTTTTTTAATTATTATTTTAAAACTTAGAAAATAAGATTCAAAACTGATTATTGTAAAATGCAGATTTGATGCAAAAACTATGCTAGAAAGACTGAGAAATAGAAGATTAACATTTGTTGGTGATTCAATTGGAAGAAATCAATGGGAATCCCTTTTGTATTTGTTATCAAATAAATATGTTAAAAAGAAATAAAATTCTAAACATGTTTTTGAGAAATGTTATGGGACTTCAATGTGAATACTGATTTTTATCAAAGTAGCTTCCTTAATAAGTTCATCATGTAGCTTCCTTAACAGGTGAATCAAGTTCCCTTCTCTTTCTATTTCAGATGCTTCCCCATGGTAATTGACACTCCCCAAACTGTGCTTGCAAATATTGTGAAAGAGTGGGTAGATATAGCATTAAGGCCAGTGGTAGAACAGGAAATTCACTTTTAGTACCGGTACCGAATGGATACCACGCTAATTTCCTAACCATTCTTGCAGGTCTTAATTCATAGAGATGAGCATTTGATGTTTAGTTCCGGTACAGAATCGGTATCGTACAGTTACCGGTTTCAAATTTCCCATACCGATTTTTTTGGTACCGAATCGGTACCCACTTTTTGACGTTTTCGGTATAGGTAGTTTGGTCTGGTATCAATTCGGCAAGGTACCGGTATTTTACCGAATTTTATCTTCAATTACCCGAATTTCATCTTCAATTACCGGTACCATACCGAGAATTTTCGGTACCGTTACACATAATTGGCGATTTTTTGTACCTGTATTTTCGGTACCAGTGCCGAGCTCATGTCTAGATGACATTACTATTGATTCCGATTATTTGAATATTCCTTTATGTGAAGAGTGTCACACCCCAACCGATGGCGGAAACATCGGGATGAGACGAACAAATTGCTCAAAACAACATAACACTAGATGTGACAATATAATTTAAATTCCCATTTCATTAAATTCCAAATGTCATACATGGTCTCAAAAGAAATAACATAAATTCAAACATTTATTAATTTGCTAAGATGTGTATCTAAGCCATCCTAGCTTGATTACTTGAAACCTTGAATAATTCAGCCTGCAACATGTATTAAAATAAAATCAACAAAAAGAATGTTGGCGAGTATACAAGTTTAATATATAGCATAATAATTGTATAAAATGTTTCTCGTATCCAATGTGAATAACAATGATCATATCAACAGTATATACTCGAAACGATGTTACTCTACGTGTCCAAACCAAAGTTTAACGCAATTAACATGCCTATCCCAATGAATGAGATGGTTTTAACATAGATTAACCTAACAATACCCACCAAAATAGTGGGAGGGGCGTTTCTCAACCTATAGCGCTACCATTGTTAGGGGAGGCTTGCAAAGTTAATGAACACATAGTCATGAGAGTTTACAGTAGCATAACATGTATAACATGAATCAAATTGTATCACATAGAGTTTGGATAGAGTGTGCATAAAGCTGTTTGAAGTGAGTAGTGTGTTTGATATAGAATACATATTGCACCCAAAAGTGTTAAAATGGAAAAATGGGTCATGTATACTCACATTGATTGCGTTGCGATTTCTTGTAAAAACGCACGAGCAAAGATGGGGAATCCAAGAGAACGAACAAGAGCGATTATCCTAAATATGAAATACGTGTACGAACTCGTTAAATAATATTCTGAATATTTAAGGTTTGCGAATTGGATATAAGTTAAAAGGTTCCTAGTTCGTATTGTTTACACACATTGATTACATCTTTATTTTAGGATATAAAAGAATAAAATAAAAAAATAAATAAATAAATAAATAAGTAAATATATATATATATATATATACACATATATATAAATTCTTTATTATTTAAGATCTCTTTATAATAAGACTTGATCTTATAATGTTTAAAATACTTGTAATCTATTTATATATAAACAGTGACTTCGAAGAAAATCATAGTTTTAAATTTCATCTCAACATTAGCAGTTTATCACCTTACTCATAAAAAAAAAAAAAAAAAAAAAAAAAACGAACATCGACTATTTCGCATGTATTCTTTTCTATTTAAGATTAGATTTAATGTATAAGGTTCATCATCTTCTTTATTACAAAACAAATGTAAACTATAAAACTGTGAACTGTTAACATCTTTCTAGTTAGATTCATGTCTTAATTTTGTTGAATGTTTAAATGTCTAACAGTGAAGTTATGAGGACCAGAGAGAGAAAATTATATACCGAAACAAAGTGGCGGCAAAAAGGATTTCAAACGTAGGCTTGTATAAAGGTTTTATGTTATTGTATTGATTCGATATAATTAAGTTTTCAACATAATCACACTAAGCCCCTCATTTATATGGAACTCGACTAACTTGATTAATTAACTAGGTTAACTTGTATCACCTTAACTAACTAGATTATTTTTATAAAAAAAATAAATAAATAAAAAGGGATAAAACTTTTAATTGTAATATTAATTAAATTAATTAATAAAATGAATAAATAACCATATTGATTATTATTTGACATAAATCTTTCGACGGTTCTTTAATTCGGGAAAAAATTTACGAGTTTCAAGGATTAGGATCCAAAATTCAAAACGGGTCGGATTTCGAAAATCTAATTTTGACGAATGTTACAGTCTCCCCTACTTTAGGAGATTTCGTCCTCGAAATCTAAGCGAAAGACTTCTAAAGATTCAAAAGATGGAATAGATGAGACTTGGTCAGTTTGTTTAAGAAAATTGTTTTCACAAATGTGTCACATAGCATATAGTTTCACATAGAATATAAGAGGTTCAATTAGTTTCACATAGCATAATCATGAATTTCACGCAGTGTAACATAGATAATGAAAGCATCGTAAATTTAGTTTGTTCACGAGAGATTATCATTATTTGCGAAGATAGTGCGATTCGTGTCTCCAAACTTGAAATGAAAGTAACGTTCAAATATAAAGTTTCATTGAGAATGAAGAAGAGTTGGTAACTACCTCCGAGGTAAGGAAATCACCCCTAGCTCATTGGTGAAGTTGAATAGTGAGCGGAGCTAGTCGTCAAGGTAAGGAAATCACTCCTACCTTGAGGATAAGCTTCCATTTTTGGGAATATGAATATTAGCATAAAAATTTAGAACAATCCACATGACATACTTAGTTAACAAGATTAACGTATCACTGGCATGTGAATGAACAGGTCAACCCATCGTGTACCGCAATTGAATGACTTAACATGACCACTAGAATACGGGCGGGCGCTACTCCTATAGCACTACGCATAGTGCTATACATGTTAAGGCGTGGGTTAAAGGACAAGTTCATCACATAAGAATAACCCAGTAATCACGAATCAAGTATAACGTATTAGCATGCATGTATTAGATTGAAATGATATATCGTACAAATGTAAAACACATTAAAATTGAAATAGCATAAAAGAGATTTAACGTAAAACGTGGATTGTCACGGAACGTAACGTACGACTACTCCAAAGTAAATCGAAGTCCTTTTCGAATTAAGGAAACGTGCTTTGGCCTAATAGACAAATACTCTCATCGATGAGCGATTAACGATATTTTTCCTTCCAGTTACTACACGTCCTTAATCGATTGGGAACATCGAAACTTTGGCGAGAATGAAAATCGAGGAGTGGGACTAGTTAACAAGATGCGAGTATCACCTCTAACTTGATAACATCGTACCCTAATGTGGTTGGTACTTATCATTAGATAAGGGTCCACTAGAATATGAAATGGAAAACTCCCTTCAAGGTTTGGATATCACTCCTAACTTGAGGGTAGATTTCGTGGCAAAATCAAAGTATAGCTGAGTGAAAGTCTTTACCAAATGTGGGAATCACCCCTATTTTGATGAATCGTCTCGATTGTGTTATAAGAGTGTTTTCAAAGCCTCCAAGTGTGTATTGTGTTAGCCTTAGGAAAGACATGTATATTAAGAGTCCAAGAAAGTAGAGGGAAGCAAAGAAGATAGAAAGGAAGTTGTTTTAAGCAACACATAGTGAATAAGCTCTTAAACTATATACTAGGCAAGGCATTCCTAATTCCCTACTATAGACTAGGGAAAAGTGTAGCAATTTACCTAATTCCCTATAGTTATGGCTCTGATACCAATCTGTCACACCCCAACCGATGGCGGAAACATCGGGATGAGACGAACAAATTGCTCAAAACAACATAACACTAGATGTGACAATATAATTTAAATTCCCATTTCATTAAATTCCAAATGTCATACATGGTCTCAAAAGAAATAACATAAATTCAAACATTTATTAATTTGCTAAGATGTGTATCTAAGCCATCCTAGCTTGATTACTTGAAACCTTGAATAATTCAGCCTGCAACATGTATTAAAATAAAATCAACAAAAAGAATGTTGGCGAGTATACAAGTTTAATATATAGCATAATAATTGTATAAAATGTTTCTCGTATCCAATGTGAATAACAATGATCATATCAACAGTATATACTCGAAACGATGTTACTCTACGTGTCCAAACCAAAGTTTAACGCAATTAACATGCCTATCCCAATGAATGAGATGGTTTTAACATAGATTAACCTAACAATACCCACCAAAATAGTGGGAGGGGCGTTTCTCAACCTATAGCGCTACCATTGTTAGGGGAGGCTTGCAAAGTTAATGAACACATAGTCATGAGAGTTTACAGTAGCATAACATGTATAACATGAATCAAATTGTATCACATAGAGTTTGGATAGAGTGTGCATAAAGCTGTTTGAAGTGAGTAGTGTGTTTGATATAGAATACATATTGCACCCAAAAGTGTTAAAATGGAAAAATGGGTCATGTATACTCACATTGATTGCGTTGCGATTTCTTGTAAAAACGCACGAGCAAAGATGGGGAATCCAAGAGAACGAACAAGAGCGATTATCCTAAATATGAAATACGTGTACGAACTCGTTAAATAATATTCTGAATATTTAAGGTTTGCGAATTGGATATAAGTTAAAAGGTTCCTAGTTCGTATTGTTTACACACATTGATTACATCTTTATTTTAGGATATAAAAGAATAAAATAAAAAAAATAAATAAGTAAATATATATATATATATATATATATATATACATATATATATATAAATTCTTTATTATTTAAGATCTCTTTATAATAAGACTTGATCTTATAATGTTTAAAATACTTGTAATCTATTTATATATAAACAGTGACTTCGAAGAAAATCATAGTTTTAAATTTCATCTCAACATTAGCAGTTTATCACCTTACTCATAAAAAAAAAAAAAAACCGAACATCGACTATTTCGCATGTATTCTTTTCTATTTAAGATTAGATTTAATGTATAAGGTTCATCATCTTCTTTATTACAAAACAAATGTAAACTATAAAACTGTGAACTGTTAACATCTTTCTAGTTAGATTCATGTCTTAATTTTGTTGAATGTTTAAATGTCTAACAGTGAAGTTATGAGGACCAGAGAGAGAAAATTATATACCGAAACAAAGTGGCGGCAAAAAGGATTTCAAACGTAGGCTTGTATAAAGGTTTTATGTTATTGTATTGATTCGATATAATTAAGTTTTCAACATAATCACACTAAGCCCCTCATTTATATGGAACTCGACTAACTTGATTAATTAACTAGGTTAACTTGTATCACCTTAACTAACTAGATTATTTTTATAAAAAAATAAATAAATAAAAAGGGATAAAACTTTTAATTGTAATATTAATTAAATTAATTAATAAAATGAATAAATAACCATATTGATTATTATTTGACATAAATCTTTCGACGGTTCTTTAATTCGGGAAAAAATTTCCGAGTTTCAAGGATTAGGATCCAAAATTCAAAACGGGTCGGATTTCGAAAATCTAATTTTGACGAATGTTACAAAGAGGTACAAAATTTCCTTACTTGGAACTAAGGCTATCACATGAGAAATCAAGTGCGTATACATTAACTTCTAAAAGGATATTCACCTCACAATGGAAATATTTGTAAACATATGGTATTGTATTTGATAATAGCCTGTTTGAAACTAACTTGCTTTGACCCGTTACCCATACAACCTCTTTCCAAATGTAACTTCAAAACGGATATTCATCTCAACAATCCCACTTGGCTTCATGTGTTTTAATTAAACTTAGATTATTATGTCAAATATATCAAGATTTTTCATTTTATATTTTTTGGTGATTGCAGGTCATAGCAGTTGCAGCATATGGGCCTGTGAAGCTATCTAAAGTTGCATTATTTTGTCAGGCTTTATTGCTTTGTTATGACGTGAGGATTGATTGGATTTGTATTTGTTAGTTGTTGAATGTTTAATGTAAGAAGTGTTATTTTAGGTCACCAATTGGAAAGTCAAAAACCTTATAATATCTTTGTAAAGTCAACTGTAGTGAATATATAGATATGGCCTTAAAGATAATATATGGTCTTAAAGATAATGATTCCCCTGTTATTTCGGTTTTCCTATAACTTTCTACTTTGATTCATGTTTTATTTTGTAAATGAAATCACTAGAAGTTTCAACCAATTGTTTAGTTTTTGGCATGAAATTTGGGGACTTGGGATTAAATCACATTGAATGTTTATTTGCTTATAGGTATTGCTGGGTTTGGTGGTAAGTGCAGGTTATTGGACTTGGGTTTGACTTGGATGATGGCTAGAAGCTTGAAGTTTGTTGCTGATGCGTATGAAAGCCAATAGAGTTTTGAAGATTGATGTTTTTTTGTTTGAACTGTATTTTGTCTTGATTTTGGTTGTTTTCGTTTGTTTTTTGTTTGGATTTTGAATAGGTTTTATATTTGTAATACTTGGGTTGTGTGTGGTCGCGAGTAGAGTTAGAAGTAATAATTGTTATTGGTTAGAATGGTTGGGGTAGGGGTTTGTTAAAACCCGTTCTTTAAGGCCTTAGGCGTTTTTGAGGTTGGTGTTCTTGGGGTTGTCTCGGAAGACCCAATGCTCTTTAGGTGTAACTATTATTTTTTAATTTTATTAATAAAGTTTTGACGGGGTGTCGTCCCCGTTTAGAAAAACAAAAGATTGAATTAATTACTTTAGTTGTATGCCTAATTTGAAGTTTTCTTTGTAAATATACTTCCTTGATTTTTTTATGGTATGGGATGAGTCGGGTTGGGTTGACACGCAAACACAACTCCGATCATCGGATGTTGCAACTAGATACAATGTTAGGGCCTTTTTGTTTCTACTATTAGGGGAATCATTGCTTATGTAATGTGGAAGGCCTTCAGCACTAATTCGAGGTTGGATCATTATTTATTTTATATCCAAGGTAAAATTTTGTTTACGATCAATATACAGAACTTTAGGATGTCAAAGAGAAGCACTCAGTTACTCCCTTATAGCTCAATACCATCAGGATGTAATAAAGTATTTACGTATTAAAGTGTAATTTTTTTGTTGTTTAGCCACCTGGTATTACACGGGAACTTAGACTAGTAAATATAATATAATATAAATTATGTGTGACCTTGCATAAGATATATAGAGACAAACAAACCCCCTAGAAGATTGTACATAGCTTTAACTCTCGAGGCTTTAACTTGTCAAAATGTTTCTTCTCTTTTACGAAACCAACACATTTGGTTTTGCGATTCTAGCAATTACCCTTTAAATAAGATTTTGTTTGCCCAACACCAAAAATACACACATAATTACACCCACCCACACATTAGTCTATATATATATTGTATCAAAATCATCAAAAATATAAAGTATTTTACTCATTCGTGTTTATATGTTTTACTTTAATATTTTAATGGTTGACAAAAAAATATATTCACGCTTGAGTAATTAATAATTCACGAGGAATATTATGCTTTGATTAAATCAAATATGAATTTAAAATATGCATGATATAATGGTAGATAACCGCTTTGAATAATTCAAAGATTTTTTTTTTTTTTTTTTTATCTTGAACATCATTAGTTTTTATCCATTTGGAGATCTTTAGACTCTCGGGTGTGGGGGCTTAGATTTGGGGGCATTGCTCGACACATGGCAGGTGTGAGATTCATAAGGTGTGGTGTGGCGTGGTTGGGCTTTGGCTGAGTGTTGTGTGGTGTGACGTGGCCTGCCATATATATTTTATTAGTTTTTTTTAACTATTTAAAATTTTTAAAAACTACACTAATTAAAATAGAAGATTACATATAAATAGTTTTAAAAACTATAAATAAAATTAAAAAAAAAATACATAAAATTTAAAACTTCATTAATTCTCCATGTTATATACTTTTTTTTTTATTTCTTGCTTCATTTCCAATGTCATTGCCAATTGTGGGCCGGTAAAGTGATCGACGGGCATGGCGAGAAATTTCATATTCTCGCGTTTTTCTTTTAGAGATACCTTTTTATCGTACGACTCTTGGATATTTTTCCTCAACTTGATCCTTTGTTGTTGGAGGAAATTAAATATATCAATTTTCGTCCCAAGATTTTCCAACTGGTCGGTGTACAACCCTTTACCCGAGGCTACCCTTTGCATTGGCGTATGAAATGATTTCTTTATAAATCCCAAAAATCCTTTTTGTATCGTGAATTCCCTATTCCAAAAATATTTTAGACATTATAAAAAATTATAATGAAACTTAAAACAATAATATTGTAAGCCTTAAATATGTTATATAAAACATACCATGAATCGGATTTTGCGATTCGTCGATCCAACATCTTGTCAAAGTAGTTTCTTCTTGAACCGTCAAATTTAATTGTGTTCGTTAAGCGGCCACTATTTCTTTCTCTTCATCCGTTTTTTTCTTGTGGCTTCTTTTTTTGGCCGCTTTGGATGAGGAACCACCAACGTCTTGCGGTTGAGTTTTGGGCACGGAATCGGGTTGTGAAAGGTTAGCTGGAATAAATGAATCATCGTATGGAAACTTCGTGTATACACGGTTTCCTATATACGATGCGATTCCAGCTAGATCGGGACACAATGAGTATACTAAACCTTGTGGCTGTTGTTGTGGATGGTCGCGTGTAACGGCAGTGGCGGACCCAAGATTTTTTTCTAATGGGGTCCATTTTTTCGTTGTTCAAAATTTTTATAACAAAACGTTAAAATTTTCGGGTCGGTCCTCGTTTGGGTCGGGTTAGAGCGAGGTTTGAACTAGATTTAAAAAAAAAAACAGAAAAAACAGGCTATATAATGATTGAACCCATGACATCTTGTTGTTAAAAGAGGGAGGTTTACCACTACACCAGATTTCATTTTTCCTTTATGATGTCCACCTAATTGTATTTATGAGTTCTTATAAAATTTAATATACCGGATCTACTACTTTTTAAAAAAACATTAGGGTCCAAGGACCCCGATCCTTTCAACGTGGGTCCGCTCCTGTGTAACGGGCATTTGGGTCGGGTTTGGTGGTTCACCAACTTCAGCTACTTGATTTTTTGCCTTTTCACTCTTGTCCCCCTTGCCTTTTATCACCCTTTCCATTTTGTAATGTGGAGGGTAAAGCTTCTAATGTTTACATGACGGCTACGTGATAGGGTTTTGTCATCTGTATAAGTTCTCTTACCCACTACTCTGTGTAGTTTAAGGAGACATCCATCATTTGTTCCACGATTTTACTTTAGTTTTCATAAGATTTGTTTAATTTATTATAGAGTAAACTTTCAAAATGGTCCCTGAAGTTTGGTCATTTTTATCATTTTAGTTCAAAAATCAAAACTTTTGAATCTGGGTCCATGTAGTTTCAATTTTGTTGCTATTTTCATACCAAATCAAAATCTAGGCAGCTTTTTCAGTTAACATCCAGTTTTTTTTGTCTTTTCCCCCTTTTAATGATTGGCAAAATGGTCTTTTAATGTTTCATTATAACAAATAAAAAAAAAAATCTGACTATTTTGCTTTTCATTAAAATGGAGGAAAAAGACAAAAAAAATTAGATGTTAACTGAAAAATCTGACTAGATTTTGCTTTTAAATGAAAATAACAACAAAATTAAAACCACAGGGCCTAGATTCAAAAAATTTAAGTTTTGGATTAAAGTAGGAAACCTGACCAAAACTCAGGACCATTTTAACAGTCTACTCTATATTATATAAACCATTCAGTAATTAGTGTCTACTCTATTAGCTCGTAACATAACCGATAATAGTTTAGCTAGTCTGGCCAGCAGTCCGATCCGGTTTTGGTCAGAACGAATTCAAATTTGAAAAGAGTTGATAACATGTTTACAAAATTATTTAGAGGCTTCCATAATTTATTTTGCAATTATGCATATTCATTGGGTTCACTTATTTTGGCATTAAATGCCTGTTTCCATTGCCCAAAGCTTCATCTGTCCTAGATGTCAGTACCATTATCAACTCACTTAATATCATAATAACCGATCCATACAATCACCAACTATCAAATATTACTTTAATTATATAAATAAAAATAAACCAAAACTTTATTCAATATTGACACATAGAACGGAAGATACGTTTTGGAGTTACGTGTAAGGTTAGAGGGTGTGGTTTAAAGTCCTAGAGGCTTTATTACGTCACGTAAACGCCACGTATGTGACACATAAGCAGACGGATTTATCGCTAATTTACACGGCGTGGAATAACACCCCTTATAAAGCCCTTTTACTATATTAAAAAAAGATAAATAAAAAAATCTGATTGGTTTACATTAGGTGGGCCCCCTTGATTTCATCTCTCGTGCGCGCTACTCCTTTGGCAAAAGCTAAGGATGGCGCCCCCTTTTAACAGAGGCGGGGTGGTTTAACTAGATGGGGGCGCTAAAGTTCATGAGGCGCTTGGGGGGGGGGGGGGGGGGGGAGCAACACCCCCTGGCCTGACTGTGTAAGGCGCCAGGGGTACTCTATCATATTCTATTAGGGTATAAGAAGTGGTTAGACACTTGAGAGTGACAAACTAAAAAACCAACCAATCAGAGTGCGTCACGTCAATCAGTGAAAAGTGTTTAAACTATGCTGAAAAATGTTGGCAATGGTTAGACACTTGGTGAAGTGGTAAACTTAAAAAAAAAAGAAAAATGTGTGATTGGTTGAGAGATGGCATGGACCCCACCACACACACCCCCTCTCTCTCCTTCCTCCTTTCACCACAACGACATTTGGTCACCGATCAAGATTGAAGCCGAGCGGCAAAGGGGGGTCGGCGGCTGTGTTCCCGCGCGGCAAACCCTCTTGCCGCTCACCCTTAACGCACCACTCCGTATCCCCTTACAGTTACACTATTTTCATCATATAAATTAAGAACGTGTTGGTGGTTTATGTAATTGTACTCTAAACATAGGGAGTGTTTAAAAAAAAAAGTTGGCCTTTTCACTTTTAGTTTAAAGTTTTTCATCTTTTTTGCATTTTAACCTTATTATTTTTTTTTTTACTTTTACTACCCAAAGTTTTTCGACTTTTTCAAGTTAACCAATAATACTTTTTTGTTTACAACTTTGATCCCCCATACTTTTCATATTTTTCAAATTTTTCGTTATACGTTTCGTACTACAAATTGTGAGTGAATACGTTGCGACGTGCGTGTGGGTTCAATGTTTTTTTGTCTATTTTATTTCCATTTGACAAGCCTGTTGCAATACGTCTTTATTTCCCTGTTTGGCAGGTTCGTCGCAACGAGCGAGGGTCCTAGATTTACTTAGTTATTATTTTCTATGTTTTACGTTTGAGTTTAATTTTTTCACATTCACACGACGACGCAACGGATGTGCATGGTTCAATGATCTTACGTATGCTTTTCGTTCGGTGTTATTGTTTCTTTTTATGTTATTTTGTTTTTACCTGTTTTTTCGTGTGTGGGTGGTCGCTAGCAGTGATATAGTATTGGTACTATTTGACACAGTTTCCGCCGCAACGCGGGGACCTTAATACTAGTTATACCTAATTACCATTTTACATCTCATTTCATCATATTATATTACATTTCATTCTTCACACTTCAACATCCATCATATTCCATCACTACCTTTTTTTTTTGTTTTTTAAATAAAAATAAAAACCCAACATTTTTAAAATACATCAAATTAAAAAATACAACCAATAAGAAAAACAAATACTCATGTGTGTATAGTCGATGCTACCGAGTATCCCGAAGTGTCATCCAACTTCATGTGCGGCGTACAAACGTAATATGTTGTGTTTAGTTGGCCTTCGTACAAAAGTCTTTAGCGTATAACTTAATTACGATATTGCAAAAATATTCAAGAGATTCCCTAGAAGTCTTAGAAGACATAGCTAAATACTTATGATATTCGTCAGGAACATTATCGGTTGCAAGTTGACGAACCGCGGATGTGTATTTTTTTATCGCCGTGAAACTCTTTTTTCACCTACCATTGTAGCCTTCTTGAAACCATTCAAATTCAGTTTCAATCTCTCCCATAATCTGTATAAATGATTCTTTCGACATACGAAACCTCACTCTAAATGTCTCGGCATTATACTTTGAATTTGCAATAAAATAATCATTCATTAGAACTTCATTTGTCGCTACCCGATCATGACACACAATTCTTCGTTGATCATCTTGTATCTTCAAGCTCTGTGTGCTCACAAATCTTTGCAAAAATTCCATGGTACAACCCAAAGAGTCGGACAGACTAGACGAATCGGACGTATATGAACTTGGGTACTCCATATCCTCCACCGGAATTTTTCAAAAACTATAAAAATAAAGAATTTTTTTAATAGAATTGAGAGAAGTAAAATGAGAATTTTTATAGAGTTGAGAGGTAATTTTTGAAGAGGGTGTATGTGAAAATTGGAAGAAGATTAATTGCCAATAGTCATATGACCGTTTGACACACACCCATGACCAACGTGATATACATCACAGAGAAAGCCATCACCAAGTGATACACCTCATGCCATCACTAGTATGATGGTTGTGTATCACGCGACCTCTCCGACCTCCTAAAACAAAATATACATTACTGTAATTTCGACTGGTTCATTATGTGGAAAATATTTATTAACAACTTAAAGTAACTTTTATATTTCTTATTATTAAGGTATATTGTGATTAACTAAATAAATAGTGTTTTGTTTTTTCTTTTTCATATTCGAATTTGAGTTTGTTTTGTAACTCTATTTTCACTGTGTGGTAATTTCATATATACTTCTGAAACTTATTAAATATCGTATGGGTTGAGTTATAATACAAAGTCTTTAAAAAGAAGAAGGGTACGAAGCCATGAGAGAGTGACAAGTGTCCTAGGAGGAATTAAATGTAAATGATAAAGAGAATATGTACATGCAAGTCACATGTTATTCCCCCCCCCCAATTTTTAAACGTCCGTAACTTTTTTATACATCATTTGTTTTTTAAAAAAATTATACCATAAAATCGAGCGCGTTTTTATCTTTAATATGAGTACCATATTGTTATATTTTTCAAAAATAAAAATTCAAAAACCCAGTTGTATATTACAGAATGGACATGATGTAAAACACAAATGTAAAGTAGATCAAAAACACAATCAATGACAACAGATAAAGACACAATGGACAACATACTAAAACACAATGACCATAACGTATAACACAATGACGATAATATATAACACAATAAGTATCAGACTAAATAAAAACACAATTGATAACAGATAAAAGACACAATTAATGACAGCAGATAAAAGACACAATGGAGAGCAGATGAAGACACAATGGAAAACAAACTAAAAACACAATACACAACAAACTAAAACACAATGAACAAAGATAATAAGAAAAATTGAACAAATTATTAAAACACAATGGACAACATATTAAAACACAATGAATAACATATCAAACACAATGACCTGAACTAAAAACACAATTTATAGAAAACCCAGATATAACACCATCTTCATTGTGTCATATATTGTGTTATAGGGTCTTATAAAAAAACAATGGATAGAACCCAAATTAACATTGTGTTATAGGTTTTGATAATAACACAATGTATAGAAACTCTACTGACCAAAACCCAGTTAAAAGACACAATGACCTGAACCTTTAACACAATGCAAAAAAAAACCCAGTAAAAATGTAATATGGTACTCATATTAAAGTTAAAAAAACACTCGTTATTATGGTGAATTTTTTCTAAAAAAAATGTCGTATGAAAAGGTTGTGGACGCTTTAAATCGATGGGGGAATTGGCATGTGTCTTCAATGTGGAGAGAGAAAATCCATAAATATAGGATTCCCTTTATGCCCTTCTATTATCTTCTTTTCCATACAACTAATCTCAACCATCCAAATATAAGATCAATGGACTAGAATCCTTCTTACCTTTCTTATTTATTTTATCCTTTGTATTTGATCCTAACCCAATATCGTATTAATCCACATAGTTAACAGTTAATATGCTCATTTAAAATACTTAAAATTTTATATCTATTCATTTTACTAAATACAATTTATAAACTACAATTATGTCTTATCTCGCTTTACACTTCAAACTCTAATATCACAATGCAAGTTTTAAGGAAAAAAAATCAATATTGTAAGTAATAATAAATATATTTGATGTTAAAATTATTTATTGGGTAACAATAATATTATATCGATTTTTATAAGTTATATATGAAACTATCCCTTTAATTTTTACCAATCACAAATTTCCAAGCCATCAATGTAGCAAGCACTGGGCCAATATCTTCAATGACTAAAATCACCAAATAGCTGCTAAGGACCGTAGCTAAGGCTAAAGGAAACAACTAATGGGCCATGACCCAATTTCTATTACAAGTTTAATTAATTCTTTAAAGTGAGCCCATTCAAATAAATTGATCCATGTGTTGCCTATTTTGAAAATATACTTATGGCACATTGATATTCAACGAACCTTCATATTTTGCAAATATATTTATGGCACATTGATATTCATCAAATCCTTCGTTGAAAATATATTTATGGCGAGTAGTATTAGCCCACACGCACATTAGGTTGTTAGGGTTTTGTTATGATGTTTATATATTGTAATTGAATTCTTCAATAATAATCATTCAGTATTTCACCATTAAACATGGTATCAAAGCCTTAGAGTTCTGTTTACCTTTCACTTTTCCGCCCCGCCACCACAAAATAAATAAATAAATTCAAACCTTAGCCGTCGCCACAAAGTGCAAACCCTAGACAGGGCGGTGTGCCGCGACTGCCGCCGCCCTGTCCCACCTTCGTTTTTCAGTTTCATTTTTTCTATTTACTATTTTGCACTGAATAAAGCTTCATTATTGGTTTAAGACTCAACTCTTAAGCCACTTGTTCCTTTCGCCAACCATTTAAAGCCGAACATATTTTTTTCCATTGTGAAGTTGTTGTGGTGCTTATATCATAACCAGTGTTGCAAAAATCGGCCTAGGCGGCCGATTAATCGGCGCCTAGGCGCTAGGCGGCTAGTTACTGACTAATTTTGAGCTAGTCGACCAATTAATCGGAGTCGGTCAAAGTCGGTCAAAATCGGTCCTAGGCGGTCAAAAATCGGATTAATCGGCCTATATTAATCGGTTAAAATCGGTCAAAATCGGTCCCAGGCGGTCAAAATTGGTCAGAATCAGTCAAAATCGGTCAAAATCGAACCATACTATCTGAAACTTGAAGTATTTATGTGAATTTTGAAGTATTATTTTTATATTATTGGGTATATATATATAATTTTGAAAAAATACATATAAAAATCCCAATCCGATTAATCCCGATTAATCCCTAGGCGGTACCTCACCGCCCGACTAGCGCCTAGCGCCTTCTACAACACTGATCATAACCATGCATTGGTTATTTTGTTTTGACTTTGTTTATTGCCACATGCATTCAACGAGACATGAAAAAAAGCCCAAATTGATTGTTTATGGTTATCGTGTTTTGGAGGTTATATACCATCTACACACAAAAAGGAACTGATCCTGATTTTATGATCATCTCACTTGTTTATGGTTAATGTGTTGTCGTTTTTTTAAACGCATCTACCACTAAAGACTCGTCGTCCTTCCTCAAGCCGTTTCTTTCCGCCATGCGGTCACCGCTTTCTTTTGTTTTTATTTATTGTCGCCGACTACGGTCTGCTGCTTATTTGAACCCCGGTTCCTTCTTATTGTCGCCGGCTTCGGTCCGCCGCTCATTGGACTTCAGTCCACCACTGCACCGCCTGCAAGACTACGGTCCGCCGTGTTCGCTGCTAGTTAGTCAGATTTCTACTCCGTTGCCGCTGCACTGCCGCATTGAACGCCTCTTGCAGGATTAGGGGATCTGTCATTGAAGACTATGGATAGGCAAAATACTGATTTGTTGGCAAAAGTTTGGGTTCTTGAATGGACCAAAGCATGTTTATCGTTTATCTTATTATTATTGTTTTTATGCTTTTTTTCCCCAGTCCAAGCTTATGGTTTCCATCCGCTCAGACCACAGGGGAGTATTAGATAGTAAAAATTAGAGTAGTATTAGCCCACGGGGCTATTAGGTTGTTAGGGTTTTGTTATGATGTCTATATATATTGTAACTGAATCCGTCAATAATAATCATTCAGTATTTCACCATTTAACTTGATAGTAATCAAATCCCGTAGTTGTACTCTTAACAAAGAGTTATAGTTACATGTGTTTTAACTTTTACTTTTTGTTTTTCTTATGTCATGTGTTTTTACTTTTACTTTTATTTTTCTATGTTATCATCTCAAGTGTTCATCTTCCACATGTCATTATCTCCTTGTTAGTTAATGTCACATAACTTTAAATTTAACAGTAAGACCGTGTGTAGTGGTTAGCTCAATAATGCCCCCACCATGGGGCGTTTTCTGTCATGTGTCAGTCCAGTCAGCATGGGGACATTATTGGTCGTTATTGCAAAAATGTCATAGTGGGAATAATGCCCAATAACACCCATGCAACATTACACAATTATTTATTTTTTAAATTTAAAACTAAAAATGCTTCATTAATTTAAAAAAAAATTACACTAAAAAACGAAAAAAAAACATAATTAAAAAACGAAAAAAAAAAAAATAAAGTAAAAAAAAGATGAAGATCTAGAGTCTGTATTTTTCCCGATTTTTTTGGCGATGCATTTGCGCAAGGATCAACGCGTCGCCTTGGAGGTGGTCGATCGGTTTGGACAAAAACTCAAAGTCCTTTTCCATTTGCCTCGCCTCTTGCATCTCGTTAAACTTTTTGGTTTCGGCGACGCGTTCTTTCATAGTCTCCAAACGTTGGTGGCCGAGGTCTCGAATGTCTTGGAGACGACGGTTCATCTCCTCGAAATCTTCCTTCAATTCGAGATTGGAAGACGACTCCACCGTTTTTTCCCGGTTCGCTTATCCTTTCTTCTACCGGGCGGTCGGGCCAACTCTTCTTCAAGTTGCTAGTCAACGTCCACAACCTCATTTAGATCGACATTGCGGGCATCGGAAGTCGGAGTTTTAGGGTCAACGGAGGATGATGTTTTTGACCGTTTAGCTCGACGTCTACTACTCGACGTCATGGTCACTACGCCCGCCCACTTTGGAATTTTTCGTAGTAGATCCCAACACTTGTAGTACGGGAAAGCGCTTTTCGTTCTCTCGTACTCTTCCAAAGCCTTCACTAAAACCCCGACGTCACCTTCTCCGCTCGGGCGATTATCGTAGTTACGTTGATACACTTCTTGGAAGGAGTGACACTTGTTGCTGATGTCGGTCCATTTGCTAGAAATGGAATCTTTGTCACGATGTTCGCCCTTACCCCACGTGCTATAAAAGAGTGCACGAATCCTATTCCAAAATTCGGGGCCCGTTTGAAAGTTTGCTACAAATTGAAATATAAAGTTGTACGTTAAAAATAAAACAAAATAGACGTGTAGGAAAAAATAAGTAAAAAAAAAATATAAAAGTTACCAATTTCGGGGTCCTCCGAAACCTCGAGCCACGCCCGAGCCAACGTGTATTCCTCCTCCTTCGTCCAATTAAGGTAAGAATGCTTACGTCGAGGTTCGTTCGTTTCCTTCTTCTTATGGGACCTTCTGCCGCGTTTCGATGTCTCTCGCTCCGATTCGGTTTGCGCCTCCGGCACGATATCCACATCGGGTTCGGCTTGTTGTTGTGAAGGTTGCGACCCGCCGGCTTGACCAAAGCCGAAAGTGGGTTGCACGAATGGAGTAGCGCCACTCAAGTAAGCCGCGTACGATAACATGTTCGGGTCCATGTCTTGAAGGGTAAAGGGTTGTTGCGGTTGGGTTGTGTTCGGGTTCATGGGTCTTGAGGGGACACCAAATGGGGGTCGGAATGGATGCACCTTTTTATAAATTGTAGAAGTAGTAGAGAGAAAGTTTGATAGTGTGTGAGTTTTTTTATAAAAAATGATGGAAAAGTGGGTAATATATATAGTGTGTTAATATTGGAATTAAAAAAAAAAAATAAAACAAATAAACAAATGACCGCTGGCAACGGTCAACTCATTTCCCAATTCAAGTTTTGGCGTGATTTGAAAAACGCTGAGCAAATTTTTTTCTCGATAAATGCCAAATAACGTCGGGCTGTAATGGATACGGGGCGTGATGCGGCGTTTTTTTGAATTTTTTTAAAACAAACGCCCCATTACGGGCGGTCTAAGAGGTCGTTTAGATCAACTTATAGTTTAAAAACAAATCTGGAATCTGTGATGATTTAGTATAGAGTAAATTACAAGAATCGTCCTTTATGTTTACATCAGATTGCAAACTATGTTCTTTGTTTTCAAAAAGTACAAAAAATGTACTTAATGTTTGCAAACCCTTGGACGTTACGTACTTTGAACCTAACTCAGTTCGTTTTCATAGTTAAATCTAACCAAGTTGACCTCATATAGGGCAAATTGGTCTTTTTATCCATTACCATATTTATTTTACTCAAATAAACAAACATAACAATAAAAATTATATATATATATATATACATATATATATATATATATATATATATATATATATATATATATATAGGGTAAGGTTCATACGAGAACCATCTTTATTGCGAGAACCGCGAGAACCAATGTGAACACAATAAAAAATAGCTAAAAAACCTAAACCCCCCCCCCCCACCCCCAAAAAAAACCTAACCCCCCACCTAGAGGTGTACAAAAAAACTGGTTTTAGAACCGAAACCGGAAAAAAAACCGAAACCGATTTTTTTTATACCGGTTTTTTTAACCGGTTTTTTTTAACCGCCGATTTTTATACCGGTTACTATTCTTGACTTCAAAAACCGGTTATTAAAAAACCGGTAAAATAAAACGGTTTTTTTTTTTGGGAAAACCGGTTAAAAACCGGTCCCAACCGGTTATACCGGTTATTGTTTTGGACCTCAAAAACCGGTTATAAAAAAAACCGGTTTTTATTTTGGGTGAAAAAAACCGAAACCGGTTTTTGAAAAAAACCGATTTGTACACCTCTACCCCCACCCCTAAAAAAAAACCTAACCCAAGCTAAATGCTAAAAACTAAACCCCCCAAAAAACCTAACCCCCCCCCCCCCCCCCCCCCCAAAAAAAAAAAAAATAAGAAAAAAAAACCTAAACCCCCCTCCCCTAAGCTAAAATGCTAAAAACTAACCCCCCCAAAAAACCTAAAAAAATCAAAAAAACACATAATTTTTTTAATATTTTTTTACATTAAAATCGCTACTTTTAGTAGCCAAATTTTTTTTTTAATAATTTTTTTTTGCTACTAAAAGTAGCGATTTTTCTATAAAAAAGATTAAATTTTTTTTTTGTTGTGTTTTTTATCTATTTTTAGGCATTTTTTGTTGTGTTCACATTGGTTCCCGCGGTTCTCGCAATAAAGGGTGGTTCCTAACGGATCCTTGTCCTATATATATATATATATATATGGTCAGGATTTAGAGAAAACGGTAGAAAGTGTGAGAACGGTGAGAACGCTTATTGATCGTCCGATCAAAACAATCTATGGACTAGATTGGCGCGGTGGCATTTTAGTAAATAACAACAATTTTAATACGTGGACGCGCTTCATTAAGGGTAAAAAAGTAAAAACCCATTTCTCACATAAAACGCCATTGAAAAATAAAACGCCAAATAAATACAAAACGCCAATTTTATCACTGCGTATTTTTTTCTGTGTTTTATTTAAGCTTCCTGGCTACAAAAAACGCCAAAAAAATATGAAAATATGAAACGCCATTATATATAACGCCAAAGCTTACATCCTGATAAATGTTAATTAAATTTTTTGTTATAAAAATAACATCCCGCCTAAACTACGCGCAAAAAAAATTCTATAAATAGAAACGCCTCACCACCTTCCGTTTATCACACCAAAAAAACACACAGTGGTTGCTAAAAAAATTTACAACTCAACGTAAAACGTCAAAAAATACAACGACGGAAAACATATTTTCTTTGATCCTCAGTAATGTTCTGCATGAAGCTTCATTGAATGATTTGTTACGTGAGTGTATTAAGATTTTGCTGCATGAGATGGAAAAAATTGACAAAAGAGGGACTGATGACAACCATATGTCATACTGTCATCTTTGTTCCTGAAAAAGGTTTGGATGATAAGAAGAGACCTATACTAGTATAAATGCTACTTTGCCTCGATGATTATAATGAAGACGACAGGCAGATAGCATCCACCCACACAGGATCGATCTATGTCTCCAACATCCTCAAAGACACTTCAACACATGAACAAAGAAAATAAACGCCAAACCCAAAACGCCATTTATTTGTCACATTTCTTGTAGTTTCAAAAGAAAAAAGAGACTGATGACACTAAAGATTTAAAATCATAAATTGCTTGTACTTTGTTTTTTTTTAATTTTCTTTATCTTTTGTTTGTTTTGTAATTTCAGTTAATAAACAACAAAAGAATATTAATACTATAATGAAAAATATAATAAAACGCCAAAATTAGCAAATGCGTGTAAAACGCCATAATTCCATTAAAAACGCCCCCAAAAAACTACCAAATTATAATAAAATTAATTTGAACAACTAATATTATAAAAAAAAAACGTGAAACAATGTGCAAAGAATATAAAAACAAAAAGAAGTCTAATAGTTATCTAACCGCCATTGGAAAACAAAACGCCATAATTACAGCCATCAAAGATTTGAC